>JANVCC010000340.1:128874-160724 GCA_025345505.1 Todiramphus chloris collaris | reverse complement strand
GGGCAGACTCGGGGGGCAGACCCGCAGCGCAGACCCGGGGGGCAGACCCAGGGGGCAGACTCGGGGGGCAGACTCGGGGGGCAGACCCGCAGCGCAGACCCGGGGGGCAGACCCAGGGGGCAGACTCGGGGGGCAGACTCGGGGGGCAGACCCGCAGCGCAGACCCGGGGGGCAGACCCAGGGGGCAGACTCGGGGGGCAGACTCGGGGGGCAGACCCGCAGCGCAGACCCGGGGGGCAGACTCGGGGGGCAGACCCGCAGCGCAGACCCGCACGCAGCCCGCAGCGGGCCAGCCGTCGGGAAGCAATCCGGCTCGCGTGGCAGCGGCAGTGGAGCCCTTTGCCAGTTCCTGCAGCCGGGCGGAAACGGATTTTTCTCTTTTTGTCAAAGCCTCTAATCCTGTCCGCTCTTCCCCGGCTGGTAGGAGACTCTGCAGGGCTGTGAAAAGCCAACTGCAATTAAACGTTTCGCTCCTAAATGAGCAGCTCGGTTCGTAAACAACAACGGCGACAAAGAAAATGCCTCTCTCAGCAAAAGCAGCCCGGCCCCCTGCGAACACCCCAGGTCCCCAGGGAGAAATCGCTCCTCTCGCCAGAACCCCGAGCTCCCCGGGGTGCTCCCTTGCCCGCCAGCCCCTCTGGCCCCAGATTTCCAGCCTGTCACAGCTGAGCTGACAAAGCGGCCGCAGGCAGGGAGATGTCCTGGCCTGGAAGCCGTTCTTCTGAAGAAGCACTGCAAACCTGCTCCTTTAGCTAAATAAATAGCACATCCCCTGCGAGACATCGTCTGCAAAGCACTATCGTATGGTGCCTCCACGCTCATAATTCCCCACGTCCTCACTGCCCGACAGCCCCATAAAGAGCCGGCAGGTTTATGTGCCACTTAAATCCAACCTATTACTGGCAGCAAACTTCCTTCAACAAGTTTCTGCGCGCTCTGACTCAAAAGCAAACGAAGCGTGTCTCTGGGTGACTAGCTAGTGCTACCCACACACCTTCCCAGTATCCCCAGAGACAGGGTCACTGGTCCCAGAGCAGCGTCCGATCCTCCGCCTCGCCAGCCCCAGCACAGTCGCAGCAGAGGCCGATGGCACTGACCGTGCGGAAAGTGCAGGGAGGCAGCGCTGCTCCCCGGGCCGACCCAGGAGGGAAGCAGGTTTGCCGGAGCGAGCCAGAGACATCCCACCAAGCTGGCCAAGGGGCCTGCGTCCCTCCACGGCTTGATCCGGGGCTGCTGTGCCTGAGGGACACGGAGAGAGCCGGTGCGGTTTGCAGCCCTATAGATAAAGGTTTCAAGCTCCAGCTGGGGTTAAATCAGAGGAAGGGCACTGGTTTGCATGCTGGTTTACACCAGCTGGCAACTACAAACCGGTCCTTCAGTATGCAGTGAACAGTAAAGGGAAAAGGTACCTAAAAACTGCTGAGCTTCTCTGGCCTCCCTGGACGTAGGTCTGTGGGTAAACATGGCAACTTCTATTTTAGAATACTGAGAAGTGTTGGGTGCTTTTCCTGCCAAATGAGATTAGAAGACAGAACACTGGGGCCAGCCAACTGCCCCAAACTGTCCCATCCGCTTCGTAATCAGCCTTTATGCAGCAAAGGCTAGAGGACTTGTTTTATTTTCAAAAGGCATATGTTTGCTGTTTAAAAGCTGAGCCACTCACCACCAGGGTCAGCTTTCCAGAAAAGCTTGATGCGCAGCAGCTCCTCTGGGGACACAGGGGACTTTCTGGAAGAGCCCATCACCCAAGCTGGGCATCTGAAGTCCCTGTTTGGCAGAGCTGAGGAGCAGAAAAGCAAGCTGCCTAGTGCAGGAATACAATCCATCTACCCAAAAAAACAAGGAAGGTTTCAAACCAGAGGAAAAGAGAAAAAAACAAACAAACAAACCACATGAAAATATAATAACACAGAAAGGGGAAAAAACCAAAAAACAAACAAAAAAAGAAAGGCAGGAAAGGGTTGAATAAATTTCCCCTTTGGTTTTAGACTAGTAACACCGTAAGTGCTACTGAATAAATCACCCACAGACCAGAAAGCTGAAATAATAGAGGGGAAAACCTGACTCCCCATTCATCACACTCCCCCTGACATAGAATAAATGCTTCTCATTGAGCCAGAATGAATTAGCAGGGTTGACACAGCTCGATTCCGTAGAGATGCTCACAGATTACCCTGCTTTCTGCTCTCTGCAGCCTCCTTTCTGGCCACCTCCTGCCCTGTGCCCTCTGCTCCCAGCCCCAGCTAGACAGAGGGGTCCTTGCTGCTACCAAGCCCCAGGACACTGGGGTGTCTCTGCTGTCACCTGGAGCACTGTAATACCCAGTGCATGTGAACTGGGCTGGCATGAAAATGTAGGCCATGAGAGATGCCAATCATCATTTCCCCCCGGGGAAGGGAGCTGGCAGGTGAGCAGCCGAACTGGAAATGGCATTTCTGACTCACTACAGCATCTCAGAGCCCACACGGGGAGGTCTCGGTGGCACTGTACCTTGCAAGACCCAAGACAGAAGGATACTCGCTTGGGACCACCATGCGCGGGTCCAAGGGAGCCCCGAGAGGCGTGAACGTGCAGGGCCGAGTCACCCTGAACCACAAGAAACCTGCAGTCCTGATGCCAGCCTGGAAGGATATTCAACACCTTGGGCCACATCAGGAGAGTTATGGGAAGCCAGTTTTATCCTGGGAAACCCAAGCCAGCACCTGCCATGAACAGTATCATGGCAACACTGCTTTTCTGGGATGGCAACTGGTTCCAGTCACCATGGAGCCAAGCGTGGCTGCAATGGGATGGACACCAGTGGCCAACACTGGGGCCAAGACATGACACGCAACTTCCAAAAGCAGGAGCTCCATCCCAGAACAACCCTTGTGCGGGCACAGCGGGTGAGGATGTGATGGGAAGGTCCCTGCAGGGCTGGAGCCACGTGAGAGAGCCCAGGCTGGGAAAAGAGCCCAGCCCACAGTGAAGAACACATGGCAGGGGCAGGCAGTGGGCAGCCGATGGCTGAAGAGCCCTTTCAAAGCCAACTGGAGACAACCTTTACTGATGCTCTGAAGGTCTGAAACCATCAGCAGAGGTTTTCAGGGGGAAATGACATGCCAGGTCAGAGTGATTGCCCAGAGCAATGTGAAAATGAGTGATAAATATTAAGAGACGGAAATGAGAGACATATAATGGAATGATTGACAAAATCTTAATTGGAGCCTTATATACACTCTGGGAAAATATATTTTGCCAAGAGAAGCACTGGGGGTTTGAGGCTTTCTACACTGTGCTTTGGTTAAAATAAACATTTCTGTTAAGCACAAACAAGTCATTCAACTAGTTAGCTTAAAGCTGAGGTAGGTGAATAGTTTACGGTAAATAATCAATGACATGCATTTATTCAAACTTCTTTTTAGCCTACATTTCCTAGGGAGAAAAAAACCCGAAAGGCCCGTTGCTGCTCTGCATTAGTCATTTCCCCTAATAACTCTTGAATCTCCTGGCTGATTTCTCTGAGATTCAGCGGAACAAAGGGCCTGGGAAGGCTGCAGTCCTCCACGTGTGGTGGCCGTGGGTTGCCAGCGATCCCCACTGCTGCAGCGGCTGCCAGCAAACCCAGACCCAGTGCCTCCACGTTTCTTAAATTCATCTTTGCCTGTTTATAACTCTCCTGTCTCCTAACACAACTGAGTCCTCCCTCACATAGGCCAGCACTGATCCTACATGAATTTTGGTCAAGAAATCATTTTCATGATTGCTTCTCATGGCTTCCCTCTTGCCCTTGGCTATTTAAAGGCAGAAACCCCTCAGTGATCCCTGAGTCGAATACTTGCCAAATACCCAAATACTTCTCCTCTCCACAAGCACTGCTGTCAATTATCTGTACTCCAGCAATCCCCATCACAGTCCCTGTGGAGGAAGGGGAGGGGGCTCTGTGTGTAACCAGTCCCCGCTCTGAATCACGGGTGCAAAGTTGGCTCTCTGAAAGCAGATGGTAGTTCCAAACAGCTCATATAATGGCTTTAGAAGCTCCTCATCCACCTCCGCCCCTGAAATAACCTGCAGAGGAGCCCCCTCGGTGGGACACAGAGCTGGGCTCCCCTCTCTCTGGGTGGACAATTTATTGCCCCGGACAAATCCTGGTCCCTGGCAGGATGAGCAGGAGCCTCGGTGTGTAAGTGCCCTCTCCTGCACCACTGGTCACACGCAGCAGCAGGAGGGACTTGCGAGACGTCTTGTCCATTCCGCTTGCTCCCAGGCAGGAGTCTAACGCCCCAAACGTTTGTCAGAGCTGTCTCATCTGTCCATAAATACCTCTGCTGACAGAGCTGCCACATTGCCCTTACGTGCCCTCCTCCTCTCGCTCATATTGTCACCTGCTGCAGAGTCCTGTAAGGGGCTGGTGTTCTTCCTGGGGAAGGAGTCAATCCACCACGGGGTTTCCCAACCCGCTGATGTGTCAGCAAAGGTCCTACTCAATTTGTCTGCAAATGCTGCTCCTTCTATTATCTCCTCCAGGCTATGACCTCTCGCAGCCCAACTGGCCTGGAGAGACCGTTCCGTTCCTGTTCAGACCATCAAAGCAGCAGAGTCAGGAATTCCCTTCCCTCCTCCTTCCGAAGGCTTCCCGCCCAGCCCCTTGATGCTTCCGTGGCTGTACTCCAGTGATTATCTGTGAGAGGTTTGTGCATTACCATCAGGCCCATCTTTTCACCAACACCGACTGTTTGCAACCCAAAGAGCTCAAGATACAGGGTTCCCAGAAACAGATCCAGCTTCCAGCAGAAGCCCAGAGCCTGGGGAGACAGGCAGAGAGCTCAGCCGTGCTCCAGCGTTCAGCAGGGCAGTGCCAGCCCAGGGAGCTACGGAGTGCGGAGAGCTCGGAGATTGATTGCGCTGTCGCCTTTGCCTGCCGCTCCTTGGGTGCCAACGTGCAGAACGGATGTCCTGCTTTGCATAATGCTTGTACTGCCAGTATTATTAACCTCATATATCACCGGGGAACGCAGGCAGCTCCCCTTCGCAGGGAGCACCAGGGCCAGCCCTATTCAATCTGCTTCTATAAACAGAAACAAGGGCCATGTAATAAGCAGAAGGCAGTCGGCCTCTTTAGAGGTTAGGGGCTTGTGTTGATTTTTTTCCCCTTTACAAAAGATAAATATGCTCAAGAAATTTTCTGCTATGGATTTTCATCTTGTCAACCTCTCATAAACTGAGCAGGGTCAAGCACTGGTCAGTACTTGGATGGCAGATCTCAAGGGAAAGCAAAATCCACAGTAGAGGAAGAAGAGATGTACTTGTGACTTGGCTCTTCAGGCAGTAATGCTCTTCTCTTCGAGCCAGCCCTGAATCCCCACTGCAGGCAGGGTTAAAAAGGTCGTGACTGCTGCAGAAGGTTCCTTCTCCCTTCGGAATGTGAAACAGGGGTGGTCTGGCATCTGCAAAGGGACCAGGATTAAATGAGTCAGGAATTTGAGCTCCTTTAAGAAAATACTAGCCTTGATCCTATCGGTCTCACTCCAACAACAGGTATTAGCCACGGGGTAGCTGTTTAATGTTCCACATAAAAGCATTCTAGGCTTCTTCTTCCCCTAAATTTAGGCAGCAATTCTGTTTGAATCCAGGATGTTTGCTCCCCCTGCTGCACTGTCCCGCGTGCTCAGTGTGTGCTTTCCAACGTTTCCCCACACACCATTCCTGCACTCACTGAATATCCCCAGCGAGTAAAATGATTTCTATGTTCAGTAGCCTGTAAAGCACTTTGAAATCTTTCAGATGAAAGGCCCTCACTGAAAAGTGTGTAATAAGATTTCATTATTGTATCATTTATTCTCATTATCGCTAATAGCAGTGGTTGTAGAAAATGTTCTTCCTGTGATCAGAACCGACTATCTAGCAAACACCCCAGCCCACAGAAGCTAAGGACAAAGAAGGCATCAGGGAACAGCCATCCAGAGTTCACTCAGCTGTCCTCAGCTCCCCGTACGTCCTCTCTGCTTCTTTGAAGATTTTAATTAGAAGCCTACGGAACGGTGTTCCAGGACCTGGAAAAGATCCAGAGGTATAAAGGACAACAGTCAAACTGGGAGCCCCCACTCAGCACGGGCATAAGGCTTTTTAGAACAGGATGCACCAGTCTCAAGGAGCTCACAAGGGAAGCTGGAGAGCCAGGGGTGTGGAGCTCTGGGGACATGCAGCACGTCCGGCAAGGACGAGGGGCTGCCTGGGATCCACCAGGCTCTGTTTGCGGGGGGCAGGTTACCCACAAGCAAACAGGTAACGTCCAAGGTTCAAGGTGTGCTGGGGACTGGAGGCAGCATTTCAATGAGAAATCGAGGGGGTAGGAAAAAGAGGATTCTGAATTCAGCAGCAGTAAAACAAGAGTAGAAAGGAAATCGGGCAAGATAGCCTGGAGAGGGAATGCAAGAAGAAAAGAAGGGAGAGAGAGAATGAAAGGCTCTGCTAACTCAGGCTGACCGAGGAAAGAGTGTTGGGAGTTGCAGAACTAATTGCCCTAAATAAATAGATGAGCTAAGGGTAGGATTTAAAAGCAAGAGATATACAAGAAACAGCTGGCTGAATGGTGTTTGAACGGGTATAGGAAAGTATTTACAATGCTGGCGAAGCAACTTGACAGGCAAGAGAAGCCCAGTCATCATTTAGGGCCAGAAATAAAAGAGGTGACAGCTGTAAGATCTCTCACCAACTACAGAGATTGAGAAGGAGGGATTTCTGCAGCATTCCTGCTCTTCCCTTGCGCATTCCAGATGCTGCGACTTCAGTTACTTTCATCCCGTTCAGCCGCTCGTAGGCTTACACATGTCAAAGGGTGCAGTGATGAAGAAGAGAGCTTCATCCTGGGGCTGGAGAAAACAGATGGGCAGGAAGGCATTTCAGACCTCTGTCATTCCAGGGTGATGAAGACCAGAAAAAAGCAATTAGAGCTGGATTTGATGCTGGAGCCTGGGGACCCTTCAGACAGTGGCAATGGTTGGAGATAGTCCAGTATGAACTGGGGAGCCAGTTTTCAGATTGAAGGGCAAGAAGACATGGGACAGTTGAGATCTGACTGCAGATCCAAGGGCACAGATAAGATACAGAGAAGAAAGTGGCTCTGTGGCACCCTGTATTTAGAGAGAACAATGGGAAAATAATATCCAGTTTCAAAAGCTTCAAAAGTTGCTGAAAATTCATTTTACTTGAACATTAAATGACAGCAAAGAGCATGAGTTATGTGTCCATTCCAGATCACAGCTTGTCTTCAAATGAAAGGGGGAACCATCAAGTTCAGGCCTGGGAGATGCAGGAGTTTCTTGTCAACACCTCTTCATCAGAATGAAAGACAACCCATTTTTCAACGCCGAGCTCCAGTTCCAGTAGCCAGACAAAAGGCACAGTATATGTGGCATGCCCACTGTTAGGTCAGGTGAGATCTGCTCTTTAGGGACTCGGACAAAGAGGAGGATGCTCTGCTCAGCTATGAGCTGACAGGTATCCTCTTTCCAGGGTGACAGCTCCAAGCACCCCAATGGAAACTGAAAAAATCCTCTCAAGATCTTGTCAGCACTGCTCATCAGAACTGCTCTGATTAACAAGCATTACTGAACAGCAGCTACTTTGTCGCTTTGATCACGGCTGGTCCTCAAGTCAAGGATGAATTAAATATTTAATAGCCTTTGTGACAACTCAGGACAGCTGCTGTGTCAAAATGGTCCTGGAAGGCCCCCGTGCACCTCGGAGCCGTCAGCAGACACAGGAAGGCAGCAGTGGCGAGTTACCAGCATCCTTGGATGGTCTCCAGAGAAGAACTGGAGCCACAGACTCTGCGGGTGGAGGAACCATGATCTGGCAGCCAAAAGGATGGATCTGAGCAGAATGGGAGGATTTTACCAGCAGGATTTATGTTTTTCCAGAATGTACAATATTTTCTGGGCTGACACCATGCTGACCAAGGGGGTTTCTGCAAGCTCCCCAGTATTTATCCCCCTGTGTATGTCTCCGTACCATCCTGGACCAGGAGAGCTCAGGGTCATGAGAAACAATTCAGAGGCTGCCAGTCACACAGAAGAGCTGGCATGGGGGCCAGTTCCTGACACACACGAGAAGAAATTCTGCATCGCACAAACAAGAGAACACACTGTGTTTGCACTTGCATCGAATGGTCTTGCTTATCTCCTGCATCCTAACTGGACACCGTATGCACTCTGTAGGTCGGATATGCCTGGTGTGGAACCTTAGACATTGAAGGATGTTGGACATTGGAGGAGTCCAAGGAAAGGACTCGCGCAGGAGGATCTGAGGAGGATTTGTGAATATGATGATCTCCTGAAACCCCTTTGGTGCCTGCTTTTTGACAGCTGTGCTATTCTGAATATGGTCTTCTGGCTCACCCTCAAAAATCGAACAAACGACAGTGACTTTGGTTACAAAACAGCAGCACTTTAATTGCTACAAGGGCCCCTGCTAATTTAGCAGAAACCCTTTTAGCTCAGATAACTGCTCTGTTAATGAAATCAGAGCCATCACCACTTCTGGCTCCCCATGGTAAGACCTCTGTCCTTTCCAGGAGTGAATCTCACCATAGCTTCGGACAGAAGTTTTAATGGGCTGTAGCAGCCTTCGAGACAAAGTGCTTGAAGGACAAAATAAATCATCTCTCTTACTGTGCTGTCATAAAATCCCCCTTCCCCTTAGTATTCTTCTTGCATCACTTTCTAGTTCTGCCTCTTTCGCTCTTTCAGAGCTTAGACTTAACTTGAAAGAGCACATCTAATCCAAGGGGAATAAAAAAGACCCCCCCCCAAAGGTGCCATTCCTTAGGTGCAGGATTTGGGAGAGCAGAAAAGCACCATCAGTCTACTCAACAAACTCTTCTTCCTTAATGCAGTGGGGAAACTGCTGTGAGCGCTCTCCAGGATCAACATCTAGGGAAAACAGCTCCTCCTCCTCTTCACACTCTCTGCTGCGTTGGTGGGACACTCTGTGGGTTATTTTGAACTGGTTCTGGCAAAGTTTCAGTCTTTTGTGGCTGGGGGAGTGCCCAGCCAGCACAGGGGCAGCAGAGCCAGCTGCCTAACAGTGCTCTGCAGAGGTCAGCTCCAGGACGAGTCCTCGGAAGGATCTAGCTGGGCTGCTTCTCAGGTACTGAAAGGCTCAGGGAAATCAGTGGATAAACTGTGCAGTCCACGCCAGCCCGTAAGACAGGCAAGAATAAGGCAGCAAAGCCACCTCTGCATCACAGCTTCTCTGCCAGCACCAACAACAGAGCTAAACTGGATCCCAAGTGTTGGCTCGTATTTCCAAACACTTTCGAACCATTGCAAAGAACAAGTGCTTAAGGGCTTGGCTGTATTTACACTTTTGCTTGTCTTTAATAAAAGCTGCATTTATAATGCATGATTAATTATTTTGCAGAAGTCTCTCTTTTATGGGAACCTGTGAAATGTAAGTGATTTTTAATACCACCTCACAGACAGCACTCCTTCTTCCCACCCCCATTACCATTAATCCACACTGTAGAAAGATGTAACATTTGTCACTGGTTTATTATGAAGTGCAATGTTGCGAGTTATTTATGAGCTTGCTATTTATTGAAGCATTTGCTGGTAGTTTTAGCACTTCGACTCTAGGGTGAGAATCAGCCACTTTTTACCCACTGCCTGGCAGAACCTTCTGCTGTTTAACCACTTCACTCCTGCTCTCTGGCCGTGCCCTCAGAGCACATCACCCAGGGATGTGTTTTAGGGCATCCTCTCAGCCTTGTCCCTTCCAAGGGACCAGAGGAGTAAGCTCAATTCCCTCGTGTTCCCAGCAGGTGGAAGGTGATGTTTGGAAAGGACCCAGAGGCAACAGGCAGAAACAAGCAAGGAATGGAGACATGAATGGAATCCTGGAAGGAGGACTGAATTCTGAGCACTGGCAAGGTGGCAGTCGGGGGGTCTGAGAGCACAGGCGTGAGGTGACTGGCTAGACCACTGATCAAGCCAGTCCACTGCTCACTGCCTGATAACAGATATCCGAGAAGCAGCATTAGAACTGGACTAGGGCAAACTAGCATTAGGACACACACGAGGCAGCCCTTCCCCAGAGTATTACCCCTGCTCCCAGCAACCTGCCACACAGGAATGTTCTCAGGGAGATCTTTGTTCTGTGGCTGTGTCCAGTCCCTCCTCAAATCCACAGAGGATTTTTGCATGGCAATATCCTGACAGCAAGGAGTCCCACAGTTTAAATTACATGGTGCCTAAGAAGTATTGCAGTTTGCTTGGTTTGAACCTGCCATCTCCTCTTTTCCATTGATGCTTCCCTGTGTATCTGAAGCATCCTCTGCACCACATGTCCAGCAGGACAACCCCTGTCTCTGTTGCACTTCAAGCCTGAAAGGAAAAAGCTGGCAGATATGCCAAACAGATGGAGAGAACGGGAGGTAATGGCATGATGATTACGTGAGGAGGGTAACAAACAGCAGTCAAGAAAAGCATCTGTAGGGCCCAGCAGTCCTGCCACCCAGGAACCGCTGTCTCCAAGCCCACGCTCTGCTCCACCTTACACCTCACTGGCAGAGAGCCCCTAAAGGCCCAGAGCCAAGCCACGCGTTCCTAGCTGGGCTCCCCGGCTATGGGCAGCGGGCACAGCCCAGGAGGCCAGGCGGGTGCAGCCCAGCTCCCAGGGCAGTGCCAGTCAGCACTGCCACGGCCCTGGCCACGTGCTGTGTTCACATCTGCAACCAGGAGCAGTGCAACAGGGGGGGAAGCAAATGTAAAGCATAAATCTGGAGTAAAATTGCTCTACAGAAGCTTGGCCCCGTGTTTGAAAGTATGCTCAGAACTGAAGCAGCTGTGAATGCAGCGTGGTGGGGGCTTCCCTTGGGTAGAGCCACTGGACTCTATGGCTCAGCTACTGCCTTTCACAAATTCAGGGCAGCCTGATGTGCCACAAGAGAACCTGCTCATATGACAATGATCATAACCTCTGATGCCCTTCTGAGCTTCCCACTTCCAACACATAAATGAAAGGTGCAAGATGCTGAGCTTTTCCCCTGCCCCAGCCAGTCTGTGAGAGCAGACATGAGTGAGAACAACCAAAACTTCCTGCTGAGACCTTGTGAAAATCTGGCTTCTTCTCTGAAAACACTCTGCTGTCCTTCAGTCACCCGTTTGCCTTTAGCACTCAAGGATTAACACTTTCAGAACCCGGCCATACAGTGAAACCCAGAGCAACAGTGGGCAGTGAAGGGCCCAAGCTGTGCCCTGCTGCAGCTGGACAGCCAGCTCCCGCTGCAGCCAGAGCGGGCAGTCCTAGGGCAGGTCCTGCTCTTCTCCTCTCTATTCCATACACACCTAGCAGGGAAGAGAGAACAGGAGCCAGGTGCAGTGCTACAGTGCCCACGAAGGAGCAGAGATGAACCTCCGCCGTTTAAAGGTGCAGGAAACAAAATCCCCTGAAGTGTTACCCCGGGGCTTAGCCACACAAGCTGTGGATCCCATGCCTTACCCCAGCCACGCTAACCATCCACAGAAACACTCCCAGTCCGGGGCAAACACAGAGCAACTCATGTTACTCCACAACGAACGGAAGAAATCCATCAAAGCAAACGGGCTAAGCAGGGGGACCCCCGGGCCGAATGGCAGAGGTGGCTGGTACCTCTCTGGGAGATGCTGGGCTGGAGTTGCCAGTCACGCTGCTGACTCTGGGCAGCCAGAGGGACTGAGGAAAACACTCCCCAGGAAGCAGAACATTACCCTTCTGCATGCTCAGTGAGAAGGGTTATGCTTTTACGTTGGCTTTTTATCAAGTGCAGCTACCTAAGTGGTTGGTTTTCAGCACCCGAAATGTCTTGCTGAAGCAGTTTACAACACTTAGCAAGCACTCTGTGTGGAGATCACTGGCTAAACTGAGAGCCCATCTTTTATTAAATAGAGCAGACACTTTGCAGGCACGGTTTGATTTCACTCTAACACCAGGCGCTCCCTGGTGCTAGCAGGATCCAGAGATGTTGCACGGATATGTGGTTTGCTGCAGGTAGAGCGTCTGAAAGGTGCAAATTAGAGGGCCACAAAGTCTATTCACAAGCTTTAGCAGCCATCAGCAGGAGGATCTCATTCTGTACACTTCCGTTCCAAACCCGCTGTGCCTGTGAGTGCTTCTGTTGTGTTAGTTGTATTTCCCTACGCCGCTTTTGCAGACAGAAGATTTTATTCCATCAAAACAAGCCAACTTGATTTTGATCAAACCCCACGTTTCAGGAGAAGTCTGCTGATTGGAAGCGTTTTGTAAAAATCAAAACAAATCTGGGAACTTTGAGCTTTGGCTCCAAGCCATCTTTTATTATAAATAAGTGGGGGGGGGGGGGAGGACCCAGACACCTACTGCATTTTTTAGAGCAAAGCACAGTCACCTGTAATTTCTGAGCGCTAAAGGCTCTGAAACACTGTGGCAGTGCACTCTGATACCGCTCGGTGATTGTAGCAAAGAGGCAGAAAACACTCCAAGTGTTTTAACTAGCTTTTAGCAGCCCTGTTCCCACCTGATCCAGCTGGCTCCTCCACACCATTCCAAGGGTGAAACGACATAAAACCTTCACTGGGCAGCATTTTATCCCATGCCACGCAGCAGGCCTGGTTGTCCCCATGTGAAGTTGGAGTCATTTCAGAGTGGTGAGAGCTACTACAGATCTACTGAGGCAGGAATCAAGAGGGAAGGTGTTTGACTCACACTCTTTGGTTGCGTGGCCTCCAACTGGGCTTCAGTAAAGCAAGTTTTCCACAGTGAAAGTAAGGACCAATTTCTCTGCATCAAAAGGTGGGGGTCAGTCCTGCTTCCGCCCTTCCAAGCCAGCCACTCTTCCTTTCACACAGCGCCTCAGTTCCCCTCTCTGCAAATCACAGCTCACAAACCTTACTATTTAAGCATCACTACAGCTCCCTGGGGTGGCTGAGGACTGGAGCCAAACCACAAGCTCCAGGGCCTCTTGCCCCACTTCTCCTGAGAGGCAAAGTGAGGAGGCACAGCAGGATGCTGAGCAGAGTGCCACACGTTGTTAGAGCTTCTGTGAGGTTTCTTCTCTGGGCAAAGACAAACTGGGTTGGCAGAGCTGGTCGGAAGGGAGTGATGAGGTGAACAGCTTTGCTAGGAACAAACAGGATAATGAACCTACCTTAGTGCCTACAGAGGAACACAAACTGACCTTATCGATATGCAGATCGTGGCGCCTTCTTGCTCCTCTTCGAGGGCTGTGAGCTAGCTATAATGTGCCTGATAGCAGCTGCATTCCACCAGATGCTGTTAGGAGCTGCTCTCTGCTTTCTTCAGTGACTTAGGCTGTATTTAAAAAAAAAATAAATCCCTTCTGATCAGAAAGTAACTCCATTTGGCTGCCACCTGTTAGAGAATCACCAAAGCCTTGGGAAACTTTGAGACACAAGCTCCTGCGCTCTTTGTCAGCAGTGTTTGCCTCCTCGTTCTTTGTCATCAGGCGGTATTGGCATGGAAACAGCCTCTGGTGCTGAGGAATCCATCTGTCCCTGCTGTTCCCTCCTCACTTGAAGTCAGGCAGTCCTACTTAGAGTGTTCTGGGTGCCTGTGAGTTGAAAGGACCTAAAAGGTTAGAGACTGGGAGGAAAAATGATGTAAAATTGAAAAGTGGATGCTCTTCCCTCACCCAGCAAACTCAGGATGGTTTCCTGCAGAAGGAGACCTCAGGTATCCCACAAGGTCTGTGTCACACTATTTTTCTTTCCAAAAGAAAAAATGCAGAAGGAGACCTCAGGTATCCCACAAGGTCTGTGTCACACTATTTTTCTTTCCAAAATTAGGTGAAATACAGCAGGAACTTGTCAGGATCTGCCCATACAAACTACTGTATATTTGGTTTTGCAGAAACCAAAGGTTCATATAGGCAGAGGCATCCCAACCTGCAGTAAATCTACATAGCTCCCTTGCCCACCATCTCCTTCCCAGCTCCTTTGAAACTAGTCCAGATCCTGCTGAGGACCAGCCACCTTGTCCCAAATGCCACCAGCAGGGTAACCATGCTTGCTCCCATCTCAGTCTGCAGTTAGATGAAGCTTGAATGAGCTTCCAAATCTGAGGCATTCTGCTCGCCCACATCTGACATTAGTCCTACGCTCTGGCCCACAGCTTTCTGGGGAACAAAGTAAAGAGAAAGGGTACTTGTATTTTTAAAGGAAAAAAATGAACATCGTGTGTTTATGCAAATAGTCTTAAACTTTGGGTAGGGGCAAGAGACAAAATGGGGGAAGAAATCCATTTAAAAACCTTTCTGCTTCTATTCTTTTCTTCTTTATGTTTTCAGTGTGGCTTTACTGGCTCTTTAAAGATGTACTACAAAGCTTTTAATAAAAGCCAGAATGAAAGGCAGAATCCTCTTTAAGATCCTAAATCAGTCTTGCAATACGTGTCTAGGCTCACACCTTACTAATACATTAACTTTTTAGAAGTGAGATACTGTAACACCCAGTAATCCCTTCAGCTTCTGCTAAATTCCCTGTCAAGGAGGCTCTGTGTTGCTGTTTAGATGGGA
This sequence comes from Todiramphus chloris collaris, assembly GCA_025345505.1. Taxonomy (NCBI): domain Eukaryota; kingdom Metazoa; phylum Chordata; class Aves; order Coraciiformes; family Alcedinidae; genus Todiramphus; species Todiramphus chloris. The sequence goes on along the minus strand of JANVCC010000340.1, from coordinate 146,194 downwards.
AGCAGCAACATTAACAATGACCCCTTCCAGAGAATACTTAATAGGCAAGCAGATCACTCCAAGTACTTTCCATTTCTGCTTCTAATTCATTCTGCAGTCCCCTCCACCACTCGATGAGCTTGGAGGGTACGGCTGCTCTGCATCACGCAACCACTGCGCTCAGCGAACAAAACACGCGGGAGTTTGGCCCTCGTGCTGGGGGCGATGTGCTGGTTTGGGCAGCGGTCCCACCAAACCCGGGGTTGTGCTTTCACAGCAACAGCCACTTCATCTTCACCAAGCAGCAGTCATTTCCTCTGGTCACAGCTACGCGGTTTCTCTTCTCCAGGAATTCAATTTGCAGTGCTGCTGCCTTTCAAAACCCAGTCCAGGTAAACTTCTGTCAGCCACACTGAGCGGATTCTCCTCTACGTCGCAGGCTTGAGACATACCATAGCTTCTGGTTTGCTTCCAGGCCTAAATGTGGCAGCTGCAATCTGTCTATTGAGACAAGGGAACAAGCAGTGTCCGAATGAAGAGTGGTGGTGGGTTCTGTCTTAAAAAGACCCCACGTTCCCCAGCCTCAAGCAGTGGGTGTACCGCGTCTGTCTTCAGTGGAGACGCTGGGGAATGCCAAGGGCAAAACAACAGGTCACTGAAACATCACCTGGTTTGTCTGCAGCTACAGAAGGAAACTGGTTTTGAACTCAGGATCCCCTGAGAATCCAGCTGTGTACCTGTCCCCCCCCACTTCCCAGTCAACCACAGGCAAGTCACTCCATCTCACTGAACTCCAGTCACCCAGCTGTGCGGCGAGGGAAAGAGCTTTGTTCACCAAGGCCCCTGTCTGCCTTTCCTGTGCAGGCTGCCAGCCCTGGGAGGCACAGACTCTTGCTCTTACCACGTATGTAGAACAGCTTCTTTTTTTTGTCAGGTAATCACCAAATGCACCCCATGAAGCCACAAGCCTCAAAGACTTAAGAGAGGTACCTGGAAACACAGCAGAGCAAGCTGTGCTCTCCTGTGCTGCCGACAGCCTTTGGATGCAGCTTCGAGCTCTAAGCTACACCGTGCTGCCAGCAACTGCCCCGGCAGCCCCAGGCCTCAGGAGCCCCAGGCAGGCTGCAGCTGAATTTAGATCCTCTCTTCCCCGCGTCAGCTGGGATTTTCACAGATTGATTTTCTTTCTCCAGTTCAGCCAAGGCTGCTCAGAGGGATCCCTTGTTTCTCTAGTTAGTTATTACCCTCCTGCGGGGAGAAGGGGCCCTGTTTGCACTGGAGAGGCCAGACAAGCTGTTCTGAGCAAAACGGTGAATGCCGAGGCCCTCCACCAAAGCAGCAAGGCTGGAAACACCCCTGGTGACAGTGGCGACGAGGAACCCGTGCAACTGCCACCTCTGGGACAGCCTCCACACAGGCAGGGGAAGGGCCCGAGAGAGCAGCAATCTGCCCCAGGATGGGAGACCTCCTCAGGAGCCCTGGGGCACTCTGGGCAAAGTGCAGCTGCCCACTCCCCAGGGGCACAGGAGCCGTTGGTAACCCCCCCACACCTTCCACCCAACCCGCTCCTCAAGCTTTGCCTGCAGTGCCACTTTCTGTAGGACTCAAACTATCAAACCACAGCCCTGTCCCTTGCCAGGTCAAAAAAACCTCAGTGAAACCCAAACGTCTTTGCCCTGGGGCCACTTGATGTTTGCTTTAACTGCATCCCCCCGTTAAGGAGGATGCGATTTAAGTCGGAGTGTCTGGTTTGCATTAAGATTAATAGCAGTTGGCTGGCCATACTCCTTGGGTACTAATGGCAGAGCTTTTGCCTGGTGATTTCTCATGGCTCCTAACAAGATGAAGGACTCTAGGCTCTGCAAGCAGAAGACTGAGTTTGACTATGACCAGCAATTAGGTGGTCACAAAGAAGGAAAGATAACCCTGCATCACTGCTAAGCAGCCAGACACCAATTAGATCCATGGCTTTCCAGGATCACCATGCACATCGCTTTACCAAGGTTTCAACCTGAGCTGCGAAACAACATTTCAGAGACAATTAAAACATCATAAGCAGTCGTGTGTGAATATTCCTGAATGCAGCCACTAAATAAGAAACAGTGACAGATCAGCAAAGGAAGACATCATAGTTTATTCTAACCTCAATGCATGTTTATTAACTAAATGATTACCCCAATTTAGAACTAGCCACTTGTTACAGAGTGGAACCGTATCACAGCTTTTCCCACGTTGAATCCAAGGCTCAGTGGAGATAGAGTTCAACAGGCTTACGGGGCAGCGAAAATGAGAAGTGGTTACAGCCTGAGCACGCCTGATCCTGCTGGACCATCCAGTGCCAACTACATGATCCGGACGAAAGGCCACTGGCATATACTGGAAACTGGGTCAGCAAACCAGAGTCATTGCAAAAACCATGGTTAATATCAAAGCACGGAAGAGAAAACCTTCCTCCAGCCCCACGATTGCTGTACAACAGCCAGAGCATTTAAAAAAGCACTCTGGAGGAAGAGTGGCTGTCCCTGAGAGAAGACTCAAGGGTTGCTGGTGACAGGCTCAGGTTGCTCAGGCAGAGAAGGCAGAGTAGGGCAGGAACCAGCGGGTGGAAGCTGGGTGCACTCACTGTGAGAAACAGTGAAGAATGCTACCCAGTCAAGGCTGTCATCAGCACAAACTGATTTTGCTGTTCCCTGCAGCCTTTCTATCGAGGCTGGGTGCTCCTGTAGGAGAGATGGAGCTGCCACGTGACTTTTGATGCTGTTGCAGGAGGCTTGGCCAGCTCAGCAGCCCCCAGCACTCCTGCCAGCTGGGCACAGTGCAGGGCAGCCTCCCACTGCTCCCCAGACTCCCAACGGGAAGAGCTGCAAGCCCAAAGCAGCAGTCACACACCTCTGAGCACACTCTTACAGCCCCAGAGACAACCACGGAGGCCTTCTCTGCCCTTAGACCTAAGAGCCGAAGGTCCTACTCAGTGACAGAACTGAACAGCTTCGATTCGGCCGTAACAAAGCCATAAGGAGAGGAGCACAGAAATTACTCTGGCAGCTCTGGATTGTGCTGGCCAGTCGTGGCCATGAGCAGAGGCCTGGGAGAGGATGAAGTGTAGCGCTTAACTGTGTACTGAGTGGGTAAGGACTGGAGAGGAAAGGGTGTAATCTTACAGCCAAGCACCGCAGTGACCGGAGGAATTTCACCCAAGAGAAAGGGCAGTGTTCACCCACCTTTCACGCTCCACTAATACGCCCTGTCTTCCCAGACAACTAATTCTGTCCTCTCAGGGCTAAGTCAACACCTTGCTCAGCTATTTTTTCTCCTCCTCGCCTGCCAGGGTGGATGCCTGTATTTGCAGCTAGTTCCCCTGGCAGTCTGAAACTCACTCAATTATTGCATCCTTAGGTCTTGGACTCCACCGCTCCTTTCTTCAGAGGGAACCCCGTCACTGCTCCCTTGGGGCCTCTGACCTGACACACATTTCTCCTGCTGAAGCTCGCTTCATTAACTGAGTGGTACCTAACTCTCACTTTATTGCTTCTGTCCTTGCTTCTCTGGGTTGAAGGGTTTTTAATGCTCGGGGTTTTATCAAAGCAGATATCGTCTGCAGCGGATCTTACTGCTGCAACAAAACGGTCTGCTAATTGCCCAGCCATCTGGAATTAAGCTTTTGGTCTCAGACCTGCCCAACAGTGTCTCTGCATAAGGCAAAGTCCTTTCCTTTGTGTCATTGTCTTGACATTGGCCTGCGGTCTGAGAAAGTGGGGGCTCAGTTCTGTCCTCTGTTGATGCAGGAAAGGTGGAAGGGAGACACATCTCACTGGCATGAGTAACCACCCACCATGCCAGGCCAAATATTGTCATTGTTTTCATTAGGAGATTAATTTGTGCTTGGAAAGAAGAGATTAAAGTGAGTTGCTGTTAGTGCACAGGCAGAAGAGGAAGAAAATGGCATTCACTGTGTCAGCAGCCATGGCTTCACCCTGCCCCTGCCCCAGTCCTATGCCACTAACTCATGGTATCTGGACACAAATAGAACATCCTGGGATAACAAATGGCCCAGAGGGCCTGAATCTGCAGCACAGCTCATGTCACAACTCGATGGATTGTTCTCCATTCAGATTTGTCTCCCAAAGGGAAAATGGTTAAAAATATAATATTCTGGGGCATTTTTTTTTATTGAAAGAAAAACCAGGTGATTTATATTAGAGCGAAAAGGCTGCAGGGGCACTAATTCCTCCACCCGAGGCTCTGCTCAAGCACTGGTGCTGGCTAAGGTGTTGTAGCTGCTCTAGCTCCCATCTGTCTTGCAGCGTGGCAGGTACCCAGGGCCACTTCTAGGCCCCTCCAGCATGAGGGAGCCTCTCTGGGTTTCATGTGTGCTTCATTCATCCTGCCCAGCAAGTGGCTGTGGACACAGTTAGCAAAATCCCTGTCCCCATCACCTACTGCAGAAAGGTAAAGTACAGACATGTGGAGGAACAGAAATGAGCTTCCCCGTGTTTAGTTTGCAATTATCAGGGAGTGCCACCCGCTTATATTTTCCCTTTGTTTCCCCTGTCTTGTCAGTACAGTGTCCCAGCAGCCACATGCTACCTACAAGGGTGCTCCAAACCAGAAGCTGATCTCACCCACCACTACAAAGCTTGTTTAAGCCTCTGTTTCTTTTCCCAGTAGGAAAAAGAGGTGATCTGTGCATTTATTCTAAGGTAGAGAAGGGGTTTTTTGGTAGGTATACCTGACAAGATCCAAGAGACACTCACACTGGTCTGCCCAGAAGGTGGAGAAGTTTGCATCAATCCTTTGGTCATGGGGGGTTTAATTGTAAATCCCATCTTACGACACGAGCTACAAGAAGATTCAGTCCAAGGCCAGCACTGCACGTGGTCCTGCGACCCTCAGCCTTAATGTGCGCATTAGCATACCCTGCATGCCTTGGCTAACGGCTGCTGAGAAGTAAGGGACATTTGAAACTGCTGTACAGCAAGAAGCAGACGTTTGCTGGTACGTGACTTGCAATGCGTTCTAACAATCCCATAAATCCAGCTGCAATCCACTCACCCTGCCAGAGAGAAAGGGTGGAAGTGTTCCAGAGCGCTCTCCCTGACGACCCTTGCAGCTACCACAGGGACACCGGACACGGCTCCTGGGGCCAGCAGAGGAATGGGGGGAGCTCAGGAACAGCCGCTTGCCTTCGCTACCAACCAACGAACCACCAAGTGCAGGCAAGGGACAGAGGTCTGGGGATGAGACCCCCCGAGTGGCACGGTGTCCCCAGGGGATCGCCCTCTGAACTCCTCCCCAGCCTCGCTGCCTCTGAGGAGAACTGAGGAATCCAGAGCTCCCTATGAGCCACTAGGAAATAGATTTATTGCCAGTTGCTTTTCTCTGGTCTCACGTTTCCTTCTTGCTGCAGTCCCAGTAGCACAGAGAGGAACGTAACTCTGCCCTCCTGGAAAAGGATGCTTTCCTTTCCCCGGTGACTGCAGCGAGCACGGGGAAGTGCAAAGCCCCAACAAACCCGCGGGGCAGCTTCAAGGCCTCGAGGCCACTTTGGGATGTCCAAGAGCCAGGGGATGTTTCCCACCAAGGGAATGGCATCAGTTTGGGGACAGGCAGGATCAAGCGGCAGGACACAGGGAGAAGTGACGCACACCCATACGCTGAAAAGTATAAGTAAGAACAGCAAGAGACAGCCTGTACTGGCAGACAGACAGACAGGCATCTGCACTGCGGTGTGAAAACGGAGAAGCTGAATGCTGACACCTGCACCATTTGGGTGCTGAGGGTACAGGCACTTCAGCCTGTCTCAGCAGAAGGTTTTTAAAAGCTACAACCTGCTTTGCAGGAGTATAAACTACAGAGAGGGTGCCCCTGAGGCGCAGACTCCTCCGGTGCCAAAGGACCACAGCCATCTCTCAGGGTCTTCCTGGAAGCGTTAGATGGGTCCTGCGTACCGCAGATGTGACCTCGGACAACAGCAAGAAGATCAGGACTGATGTGAACTTGAACTTGATTCTAATCGCATGGGACGTCAGCCTGGAAAGTAGAGGGACAGCTGCAGAGCTGATGAACTCTAAGTAGCCTTTGTTGCTAAGGAGACACATTACAGCATCCTTTAGTTGGAAATTCCTAAGTGATGAAGGGCTCCATGCCCAGGAACATCACTTCAATACAGCTCAGCCCAAAGGGATGAGAGACACCAATAACCAAGGTCAGGTCATCATCTGGCAGTCTGGAGCAGAATCTTCCAGCCAACTGGACACAAGAGAGCAAACCTTCAGATGGCAAAACAAACCGTGAGCAGGAGTCTGTTACAGTCCCCCTGCTAGATGGCTTCAGAGATATTACATCTTTCTCAGTGCTGACGGTCAAGAGTTCAATCCTCAGCACCTTAGTTATCCCACCTGCAGACGGGACAGAGATGATGGTAGGAGAGGTGTGAAAAAGGCAGCACTGGCCAGATGGTGGGGTGGTTTTCTGTGGCATTTCTACTGGCACAGCAAACTGTGAGTGTGCAAGGCTTCCTCCACCTACTCAGTGGCTATACACGGCTGGGTATTGATGCTGCTGCCAGATCAGCTTCGCAGAGGATTTGCTTATCTCCTGCAGTGGCTGCTTTGTGAAAGGCTGACAGCTTTTAGGATTGCTACTGGAGACTTCCAGGAAGAAGACAAAAAGTAGAATCAGGCCAAGTGGTTTCCCTGTCTCTACATCAGCCTCGGTTCCCTGCAATCAGAAGCAAGAGGCTATGGATTGCTGGTAAACAACCCCCAGGCTCCATGGTGCCTCACAGGACAATCCACCCAAGGGACACAACTATGACCAAAGCTGGCCTGTACCATCAACCCCAGCTAAGGCCAGGAAGACTTGACAAAAGTCAGGCTGAAGACAATGTGCTCTGTGTTGAAAAGAGAAGCAATGGAGGACAGGGCTTCCGCATGGAAGAAATCTTCCTTGAGGAAATGTAGCCAGGCTTGTCTCCTGCCTGACCCTTGGAGTGCTGTGGGTCTGGGCTCTCTCAGCTGAAGCTCTGCTGGGGCACGTTCCTGGACTGCCACAGTGCCTGGCAGACAGGGACAGGGGCTGGACCCCTCCTGGAGCTGGGCAAACACAGCAAACACACAACTCTCCACGCTGTTGGCTGCCAAACTCCGGCTTACAACTCCACGTGGGAGACTAGACTTTTGTCAAGTCTTCCTGGCCTTAGTTGGGATTGATGCTTCAGATCTCTCCCACTCCACCTCACACTGAGGTGATGCTTCAATACGTGCAGCACAGCAGCTCTGCCAGTCAAAGGATACAAGGACTTCATCCCTACCGGTTCCATCCCTCTCCCATACACTTCATAAGCACTAATTTGCACAAGCAAAGAAAACTCAGCAAACCCTTGGGTCAGAGGAGGCTAAAGGTGCTCTGGAACTTGCCAGCTGCTGGGGTGGGAAGGTTCCCCCATAAACGCCTTTTAAAGACATAGTTTAAATGAGGGAAAGCGCACTCAGCATTCACAAACCCCAGTATTCTTGTGTTACCGGGTCCTGTTTCATCTGTTATTTACAGGAGAAGATCTACCTGGGGAAAAAAAGAAGCCCTCTCTTGTGAACTCTTTCCAGAACTGACTCAGCAATTTAATTTTTATACCGGCTACTTCTTTTGCTTCTCTTCTCTTTATTGCTAATTTTTTTTTTTTTTTAATTTTCCACTTAAAATCCTTATTTGCATGATAGGTCTGCCCAGCCTTAAGCAGATTTTTCTTGTCTTTGACTTTTATCTCATTCTCTCTTCACCCTTTATTTTTTTTAATTAAAAAGCAGCTTTGAATTAGTTCACTGAAGCATTCCTTTCCCCTTCTTCCTCTCCCCCAGAGAGGTCCTCCCACTCTCATCCTGCCAGACCCTTCTGCAATCTCAGCACATTGCCATCGCAAGAACAAGCCTTCAGCGTGGAAAAGTTCATCCAGATGTCAGTCGCTGATTGGCTTCCAAGCAGATCCTCACAGCACGCTGGTGTTTATTTTACACGCGCTGGTATTTTACACACGCTGGTGTTTATTTTACACGCGTTGGTATTTTACACACGCTGGTGTTTATTTTACACGTGCTGGTATTTTACACACGCTGGTGTTTATTTAACACGCGCTGGTATTTTACACACACTGGTATTTTACACATGCTGGTATTTTACATGTGCTGGTATTTTACACGTGCTGGTATTTTACACGTGCTGGTATTTTACACATGCTGGTGTTTATTTTAAACACACTGGTATTTTACACATGCTGGTATTTTACACGTGCTTGTATTTTACACGCGCTGGTATTTTACACACGCTGGTGTTTATTTTAAACACACTGGTATTTTACACTGGGCACTCCCAGAGAAGCACAGTTTTGGCTAGGAACCATCCCCCGGGCCTGTCCCAGAGAGGGTGGCAGTTGTGGTGCATTTGAGTAAATCCCTTCAACGTGCAGCAGAAAGAGCCCTTGGTGCTGTTAAGGCGTTTCCACTCCTGCAGGATCAGCCCCTCTCTACCTTGCAGAGGCACAAGTTAACAGAAGGCAGAGCCTTTCTGTTCCCACTCCCTGAGCTGCCCTGGCGTAGCCTTTGAGGTGACTGGGAGGGAAGGAAAGAAGCGCTGTCAAGATGGCTCACTTGGCATTTGCTAAGACCCTAGGAGACCCCGTCTCACCCCGACTCGGACACGGCCCCAAGCGCTGCTGCAGAGACTGCTGGCGGAAGGAAGAGCGCAAACGCCTCATGCAAAGAGATGCACACTGAGATGCCAGTAGCTACCAATCAAACTGGCACAAACCTGAGTAATGCTGCTGGTATCAAGTGAGCTGCTCCCCGTTCACATCAGAAGGAGCCAGCTCACGATACGACTTTTTACATTTAAAAATGCAGAAAGAATCTACGTTGCTAATTGCTTTCTTTGTCCAACTCTGGATCTTGGGGAAGGAGTGGACAAGGGGCTGCGTTGCTCCTTCACCATCTGAAGTATCAGTGGTGTTCCTTCACTTGCTGCACTCTCGAAACAGCCACGTTTAGCAGTAGTAGCAATAGTCTTTCCCAGCTCCATTTAATGGCAGCAGGATCAGGCTTGCAGTGAGGTCACAGAAATGAGTGCAGGGTGGTGGAGAGGGAGACCCACGATGGCTTTTCTTGCCTGTCATGTGTACCTGCGTCACCCCAGCCACAGCAGCAGAGAAAGCCACACAAACTAAAACTGATCTTGCTTTTCTCAACGAGCTCGGTAATCCCACTGCTACTGCAGTGAGTCTGTCACCACCAGAAGAAAAAACATACAAGCACAAAGAGAGCTGGGGCAGCCCACACATCTGTGTAGTTATCTCTGACAGCAGCCATACCTGGGAAAAGCACAAGAATTAATACCAAACATATACTCTTTCCCCATAGCATCTCTCAAACCCCAGCCTTTGTGTCTTGGGGACATTCAGAGCTGGACAGTGCTTCCACGTACTCAGTACCCGGGAGCAGATGTCTCTTCCATCAGTCAGTCCAGCATCCCCTCAGCACTGTACAATCCATCCTGCAGCAAGAAGTTCCTCCGCTGAGCCACCACTGACAGCACCAGCCTCCTGTTGTTTCTGTTGATCCTGCCACCCACAAGGGAAAGCTCCACTGGGGCTTTCTAGTTCCTGTGCTGGAAGTGCTGGTGCAAAACCAAGCCCTGCCTGCCCTCTGCAGCCCTCCCGGGACTCCACGGACATGTCTGAAACCAGTACTGTACCAGATGGAAGAGTCAGCGCGACCTCCTCAGCCCTTGCCCACAGTACAGGATTCTGATCGCTTTTGTCACTCCCTCTGAACCTCTCCCAGTTATCCTAGATCCTTTATGGAATGGGAAGACCAGGAATGCACACTGTCAAAATTAACTGACTTGCCAGTTGTTCCCACATCTGTGCTCTGTACTGTGGCCATTCCCAGGGCAGTGCTACAGCTCCTGACATGACTCTTCTAAGAAGAGAAGGAATGAAAGTGGAAGATGTATTCATCTCTGCCAGTGGCTGCCACTCAGGAGAAGGGGCTGGGCAAGATCTGCCTAAGGAAAGGCTAAAAAATCAGTGCAAACCAACTCCCTGCAATCCTGGGCCTGTCCCCAGACTCCATTATTTTAGGGCAGGAGAGAAGGAGAGAGAAAAAAAGGATTAGCTATGCTCCACAGAGTGACCAGTGTGATCCAATTACTGGTCTGTTCTATGAACACGGCCACAGCTAAGAAGTGAAGCCAACTGAATCCTGTCATCGTGCCCCTTCTACAACAGATGCCAAGTCTGGACTCCTCGGCACAGCTGCCCACCACTTAGCTTCCCACCAGGCACAACCAAGTGTAAAATCCTGGCCAGGGGAATGGGAAGCACCATCATTCACCAAGGACCACAAGCAGCAAGAAGCAGATGGGCCAATCCAAACCTTTCCCCCCGAGGAGGCGACTGCCCACGGCCTGCCAGGCGGCCACGCAACACCAGTATGGGGTGGGCGCTTTGCCACCCACCTCCCGCACAGCCCATAGCCCGCAGCTCCCCGCTGCCTCCCGCCCCCCTGCCGTGCTCCAGGGCCAGCCGATCTCGGGCACAGCGCAAGAGGCTCCTGAGAGCAGTTGGCCACGTGGCATCGCCAGCTGACAGCCGCAGGTTCAGCCCGTCTCTTCGGGAAGCACCTCCACTCAGGGCACCCTCCACCTCTTTAATTTCTAAAAGGCTGATGCTAAGTAATTGTTTAATATCTCTGCAGCACTCGCTCCCCTTTATCCTGGAATCCCTGCTGTAACCCACTGACGGAGCCGTCTTTTCTCTTTCTCTATTCCACCGTGTACGTACTTGAAAACGCTTTCACTGCAGGCAGAGATACTTGCTGCTAATTGATGCTTATTATTCCTTTTAAGCCCGTAATTGCTTTCTCTTGTCTAAATTTACTTCTTTCTCCCCCCTGCAACTGTTCCTAAAATTGCTTTGGTTTTCTCTTCTAATCAGCCCAAATCCTGGTGTTCGAAGATTATTTGAACGTGTGCCAAAGGTTTTGCTGCTGCTTTGACGTGCTGGCTTTTCACATCTGTGGAGTTTTCTTCAACTTCTTGAATATTTACAGGCAAATCGGGTGCCCTGCAACCGTTAATCTCTCAACCATCTTAATGAGGGCAGACTTTAGGTGTCAGCTTCCATGCAGACGTTTGATTAGAAGGCTACAAAGGGTCCTCAGATTATCTCATTTATCTCTTACACAACACAGGATTTCTGAGTCAGTTCTCCCAGCGGATAATGAAATAAATGGAACAAGTGGAACAAAACGCAATTTTGTTTACAACTGAAAGAGCACATGCTCTTCCTCATGATCTCTGTTATTTCTTCCACAGGCCTTTACTGGACAGAGCCAAGAGAGTTTCAAGCCCACCACTCCCTGGAGAACAACAATCCCCATCACTGAGACCTTTCCAGAGGATCCTCTGGTTTCTCACCATCATCTTTGCCCATGACAGGACCACAGTCCCATCTGGGCATTTCTTTCCCATGGGGGAATCTAGTCAGACAGGCAACACGACGTGGACTTTGCCATCTCAGACCTTGTGTTGCTCTTGGCAGCTGATCCAAGGCACCACAAACCCCTGCAGTTGGAACTCCCCTTGACCAGGGAAGGTCTGTCACCTTGGCTTTGTCCAGCACCAAGCAGCAAGGACTGGCTCATACCTGAGATATCCTGCCCTGCAGTCACAGGGGAATGAATAACTGACTTCTAGCTGTGTTGCTGAAGTCTTGAGAGGTCTTCTCCCTTCTCGGCTGTGTCATGTGCCGTGGCGTCCAGAAAGGCCGAGTGGCCCCAGGAGCCGTGGCTGGTCCACCAGCTCTAGCACTGACCACTCCTGCCATTTATAGAAAGCATCTCTGCCTTTGCTTTCTCTTCCCCTTCTGTTCAGCTGTGACTGCTCCAGCTGCACTTACCCTGGGTTACTCCTTTAAAGTCTTACAGAGCCTACGGAGGCCTCCAGCTTCACTCCTGAGCACAGATGTCATGCTCTACCTACCTGATATTTAGGGCTGACCCCAGCAGTTGCTATGAGCTACACAAGCCATTCTTCCCAGCCTGGCCAACCCCTCGTAGCCAGCACAAGAGGTGTCTAGATTGCCTGGACTGGACACAAAGCAGAGATTTCCCAGCAGTGAGTCTCTGCTCTTCATCTGGGCTTGCCTCCAGTAGCTGAAGTTAAGAGGAGAGGATGCAGAAGGGACAGAGGGAACAGTGGAGCTAATGAGCACAGAAAATCTTCCCACTGGCTTTACAGGAACAAGTAAACTCTAAACATCTCACGCCAGGAAGCAGGGAGAGGACTGAACTCAGACCCATCGAGCAGCACTCCCAGCTGTAGCAGAGGACTAGGTTTGGTACTAGAATGGCTTCTGGGAGTGCTCGAAATACTTCCATCCTAGGAACATCTTCCATCATCTGCCTTCTGTCTACACTGTGATCTGGCAGCCGGTACAGCCCAGCCCAGCCAGGTCTCCACAGGACAGAAGCAGGGGTAACCATGGACTCATGAAGTACCAAGTGAGCAGCTGAACTGGTGCCAGTCTAGATGCTCAGCCACGAGCAGAGACGGCAGATAAATACCGAGCCAGATCATGGAGGAACAAAAACAACTACAGTCATACAGGAGCATTTACTGATGGGAGTTCGCTGCATTTCATTTTAAACAAGTTTCTTTTGCAGCTCTACTGACCTGAGGAGCCAGGAATATGAACATTAACAAAAGAAACAAATAAATAACGTATTCCAATTACAGCTTTAATAAGATGCAATGCACTAGAAGACCATGAGGATGCAACAGCAATTTCTAATTAAAAACATGAAATTAATTATTAACCTAAAAAAGTTCCAGTACTATTCCAGCATGTTCAAATCAGAGTGTGCTCTCCAAGTAAATTCAGGATTATGATTCTTCATGCTTGGGATGTTCTTCTGCTTGCCTGTTTCTAGTCTTATCAAGGGAAAAGGTAATTTTTCAGCCACCAAAACCGTGCAGCAGATAGGAGGCCATTAGGAGCTGTTCTCATGGCTACATCACGCTCACCCTGCCTTAAAGGACTAAATCTGGCCCCTGTTTTCTGACTGGTATCTTCATTAATGGCTCTCAGACTTTGTGAACTGCAGTCAGCAGATCCAAGTCCCTGCTAGTGAAGGAAGCCCATTCAGTCTGAAGCACCCACTGACCACATCAGAAGACAGAGTCAAGTGTTGGTCAGGGATATCAGCTCTCCCACACAGGAAAGTGTAACTGGTGAGACTCTATAGTCCAGCCCTCCAACACCAGAAACAGGGAGTCCAAGAGATGAACATGGCAAGAGAGATTACCAGGGGCATCATGGGCATGTTGTGCATCTTGAAGAGGTTCTTTGTTTCAGGAATTAGGAGATTTGTGGCCATTCACCACCAGGCTGAAGTGGGCACACATCCAGCATGATTCATGCCAAGTGAGAAGTTATGACCTATCAGCTGCCTTTCCATGGAATAGAATGATGCCATCAAATGCAAACCAACCCAAATCCAGTAAGATACAAACACTAGAGGCAAGGGAGAGGCTTGGTCATGTAATCAGCAAATAAACCCATGATTTAGACCCTCTCATGAAGCCCTGCCCCTCCATGATGCCCAACAGTAATTAGGATATTTGCCCTTGGAGCATGAATCTGACAGCAGTCAAGTAGATTCTTCTGACATGTATAAAATGTGTGCAAAAAAATTAAAAACTAGTGGTTCTGGGCTGCTAGAATAGAAACCACCCTCTGGAGAGGCCTAAGGCAGTGAAAGTTTTGGAGTCAGACATCAAGAGCTTCACATTTTATTGCAGGAGGGCAGATTCAGCCCTCGTGGAAGTGAGCACTTTCAAACTAACAGAGAGCATAGCCTGATGGATCAAAGCGTGAACTGAGGCTTAGGAAACCAAAGCTGATTTTTCAGCTCTCCCAAGTAATCTGGCTTCTCTCTGTGCTTTTGCTTCGAGCTCAATGGAACAATAGTTTCCCTCCCTATGCACAAAGTACGGCACCTGGCAGCTCGGTCCTACCATGGCGCAGAAGATATTAATAGAGGAGCTGCACTTCTGTAGTTAGCTCCTATTTTGGATGAAGATGAAAACGAGCTGAACTGTGAATCCAACTAACAATGGCCAAAAGCTCCCCGGGTGGAACACAGAGTGATGACAATCCTCAAAATGTCTGGAGAGATCTCCTGCCAGCTGAACGGCTTTTCTGCAAGAGAAAGGACAGCTTTAGGGAAAAAGAGAAGCCTAAACAGGAAGGGAGGCTGGGAGTAAAGAAGCTGGAGAAACAGCCGAGGTATTCTCCTCCGCTCCTTTCGCTAGCCTGCGAGAGCCCAGCACCCAGGCCACTCAAGAGCAGCACGCAACACTGGCCACCCGGCTGCTTGTCTGGGCAAGGGCAGCTGGCATCTCGATACTTGGAAGCTACTAAGAAGCCTGTCAGCACTGTACACAGTGAGATAAAGCAGGGAGAAAGGAGGAGGTGGACACTCAATGTGTCCTCTGTTGATCACAGTTCAGCTCATCCTGCATCTCCATCTTTAGACAGTAGGAAGGATTTCTTCCCCATGAGGGTGGTGAGACACTGGCACAGGCTGCCCAGAGAGGTGGTGGAAGCCCCATCCTTGGAAGTGTTCAAGCCCAGGCTGGATGAGGCTCTGAGCACCCTGCTCTAGTGGGAGCTGTCCCTGCCCATGGCAGGGGGGCTGGAACTGGGTGAGCTTTAAGGTCCCTTCCAACCCTGACAGTTCTATGATTCTATCTTTGGGGCTGAGTGATCACACGAGCTGGACAGCTCTTGGAAATGCCTTACGCTGAGTGTGTCTGAGCTTATGAGGCACAAATAAAGCTTTCCCCAACACTTCCCAAACCCCTGAACCTTTCTCCATGCCACCCTAGGAGGGTTGTGCATTGTTCAGCCTCTTTCTCCAATGAAGTCCTTCAACACACAACAGATTGTACCACCTCCTTCACAGATGTAGGTGCTTTTCCACTGTGCCATGTGCATGCACTGTACAGGCAGCACGTGAGGTGTTTCGCACTTCTGTGGGATAGAAAGCTGTTACAGACTTGGGAAGGCAAGTTTGAGTCCTGCTGCAATCATGAATCCGTGTCTACTCGGCAATCTTCCTCTGAGTCACTCTGTGCAGGGCATGAAAAAATGATTTATTTCCATGCTCCATGGACATACATACACTTCAGGAAGTAGAATGGAACGGGAAAGCTGCCCTTCTGGGGGTTTAAGAGTATGTGGAGGCTCCCCAGTTTCCAGGAGACAAGCTAGTAACCAGCAGAGCAGCAGGGAACTTTGCGGCATCTCCAATGCATTGTCCCTCACCACGCCAGTCCGTTTCATTATGACCCATTTTCTTGCCTTTCCTTCTCTGATTCCAAGCGGAAGCATTTGGACACTCTGCCCTTTGTGAACACTGTGTGTCAGAAGATCTACGAGGATGGCAAATCACGTTTTCTTCTGTCTAATCTCTGCAGGCAGCTGGGCCACTTCCATCCATAATTGGGTGCCTCTGGGATAGTGCCACAGCTCCAGCAGGGCAGGGGGTGGTACCAGATGGAGGAGGCACATGCCACGTGCGACACAGGAGCTGACCTGCACCTCAGCGTACACACACCAAAAATAGGAAGAGATCAACCCCCAGGAGTTGAATTTAGTACTGGAGCGGGGGGGGGAATCACTTTTCTTTGAAGCCAGCGAGCAAAAGTCAGACTCCACCAGAGAAGATGCACAGAGAGCAAAGAGCAGAAGAGCAAAGCAGGATTTACACCAGAAGAGAGCTGGTATCAGAGTCTGTGCCGCAGTAATGGGTGTTTACAGCAGGGCTGCCTTTGCCTTGGAAATGGCACTTCAATAGCAGCTGGTTTGTCTTGCTTGTTTGTTCTAGACCTGTATATGTTCACCTCCCCCTCCGCTGCCTGCCGTTCTCATCTGGCAAATGAGACAAATCCGGGTATTTCAGCTGGGAAAAAGGGAAAGCATAAAGCAGACCACAGACTGGCTTCAATAAATGCGTCTCTTAGATGCCTCAGATCTACTCATCTTGTGGCTTTTAAGATAGTTTTCTTATTTTAAAACCAAGGTTCTTCTTCCCCATCTTCTCTTGCCTCTACTACTCCACTACTCGAAAACCCGAGGGAGAAAAGCAGCTTTGGCCGAGCAGCTGCAGCTGCCGGTTCCCTTCGCACAAACCCGGGGCTGGGCGGGTGGAAGGGGCATCAGGAGGCAAGGCAAGCGCTCAGGGCAGCACTAACGTGTTCTGACACCCTTGCTTCTGCCTCCCATGTGACAGTCTTGCTTTACACTGAGATTTAAACCCCCCAGCCCCCCCACACATGAAGGGCCAGCAGCGTGCGTGGCTCCGGGCTCTCCACACAGCACCGAGGTCCTGCAGGGAGGCAGCTCCCCGCAGCCAGGCCATCTGGGACCTGCCGCTTCGCTCGGGGCAGGACGGGCTCGCTGGAAAGCACTCCCAGTGTGCTCTGAGGGCGATGGAAACCAGGCAATGTGAGTTCTGCCAGGGGGCCCCTGCTCGGGTGATGAACCAAGGAGAAAAGGATGGGAAGAAGGTGAGAAAGGGCAGACTTCCTTATTGCCTTGCACCCCTGGTACCTGCTCGTCCTTCTGTTTGCTCCTGAATAGGACTGAACAGCTGTGAAGGAAGCAAAAAGCGATCACAACCACAACTCATTAGAGCAAGAGGAACACATAAGTCCAGGATAAATTCATTTTAACAACCCGTATCACACAGCAGAGTTTCTTATTGCAAGTGCACAGGTACATGAAATAAAAGCCTTTCTTCATACCTGCGGGCTTCACCACCCAAACAATCTCTCTTTTTCTGAGTACAGTGTTCTTAAGATGGTTTAAATCCGTGTTATTTGTGATGCACCATTATAATCCCCTTCTTTAACTGCGTTATTGGCAGGGATTTGAAGTCTGAGCACGCAGCACAGATTTCGACGCCTGGCTGAGACATCTTGCCATTTCATAAGTAAAGAGTGGCTGGCTCAGACTCCTGTGTGAGAGCCCAGCCTGGTGCCCAGGACAGGGGACAGAGAGCTGGGACCATGTGTCCTCCCCAGGAGCTGCAGCCCTGCAGCCAATCCTTCCCATGGCACCGTGGTGGCACCTCTCCTGGGAGACAGGTTGAGGCCAGCTCCTCAAAAACCCCCTCTTTGGTTATTTCTGAAGGAGTTTTTTCCCAAAGGAAGGCACAGCACTGACCCCTGGGAGGGCATAGAACTGACCCTATGGGAGGGCACAGCACTGACCCCTGGGAGGGCA
>JANVCC010000340.1:5906-127882 GCA_025345505.1 Todiramphus chloris collaris | reverse complement strand
AGGAAGGAAGGAAGGAAGGAAGGAAGGAAGGAAGGAAGGAAGGAAGGGGCAGCTCTGTGCATTCCTCTTCATCCTGATTTGATTTGGAAACTTGTCAAAGTCATTAAGGGACAGCAGCAATACCGAGTCTACCTGTGCAATCAGACAGGTACCTGCCAGGGCTCAGAAAACACTACGCTGCTTCATTTTATTAGTTGGTTTCTTTCTTTAAATGAAAGCAAATATTTCACACACGAGCCCAAAGCTTCCTTTGCAAACTAATGAACTGCTGAGCTCTCTGAGCCTAAGAGACTTGTGCGTACAATTAGACTCAGACTGTTGAAGATGTGGAAATAGGAGTTTCCCAAAGAAGCTGCACATGCTGTGTTTGATTTTCCATTTATGATCTATACTCGAGTTATCTGTGTGCTCTGTTAGAAAGAACTTCACCAACATGCCACTGATCGTTTCCTGTTACCCCAGCCCTGTGATATGAGCGGATCTGACTGTGTAATCTCAGCACTGTTAATACTGATTAAAACCAAATTATTACATATTTATATCAACCCTGACAGCAGAGTCTTCCTTGTCCTTCAGCATCAGCAAGTGAAGCTCTGAAGCAGCTGATGCCCAGAAAAGCAGATGATGTCCCTGGAGAGTGGAAAGCAAAGACGTCCCCTGGGAAGTGAGGTGAGAATTGCTCTAGAAGCCTGTGCTGGTTCGGGGTGGGCAGTGGCTGAACTTCTGCAGATCCTCTCCGTGCCTGTTGCTCACTCCTCTGGGAAGATGCTCTCTCCTCTGGCTGTTCCAGGCCAGCGCTGCGCACAGCGGATCACGGTGAGTGAAGAGCCTGTGGCACTCCTCGCTGGAGCAGGGAGCAAGGCAGGAGGGATGCTGCCGCGTATAGCTCAGTCCAGCCCACAGGACTGGCACAACGAGATGAAAGGTGCTTTGTACGAGATGGGGATTATTTCCTACTGCCCCAGTCTAGCACAGTTTGTTCAAATCCCCAGACCTCCCCCTCTCAGCATATCCCGGCGTATTTACAGTACATTTAGGAAAAGAAAAAGTTCTTGGGAAAGCCAAATAAAATCCAAACTCTACTGTAATTCCAAGACTTAGGAAACTAAAAGGTTTTATAGTAGTTTCAGTGTGACCTGGCCTTGATCACAGCTCTGCTGTGCTAGGTGCTGTAGAAATGTGGAGTAAGACATCCCTTGCCTGATGACATAGGTGTCTCTTAAGCCTCCTAATCCTCCCTTTGATGAGACATGATGCAGTCTGACAGGAAGATCTAGCACTTACAAGTCCTGCAGAGGGGCCTATCCAGTGAGAGGAAGGGAAAGGCCAAAGTAGCTCCTCAAAAGTATTTTCTTAGTGAGGAAATACTGCTAAATTGTTTTGCTCAACTGGTTTAAGATATTTCATGTTTACAAAAGAAAACTGATATTCAAAGAGTAAAACAGTTGGGGAGTGATTTAATTGCTATTTTTCCAACATAAAAGAGTCCGGCAAAATATCCAGTCAAGCAGATTCCTACAGAAAAGGGTCACTTTCCTCCACTGTGAAATTCAACATGCCCTGAGAAGTCACTATCTCTGCCAATTCTTCACCTACAAGGCAAGAGTCAGAGCTAACTGAAAGGTAAGAATTGAGTTTCCAAAAGAGTTACCCTTTCTTGGTAACTCTTGGGGGTTTTTTTAATTGTTTTTTTTTAATTATTATTTTAATGGATTTCACACATTTCAAATCTGGGAGCAGTTGTAATAACTTTTCCCCTACTCTATTCTGTTAAGTAGATAATTCTTCAAGCCAGTGATTCTTATAGTCCATGTACAGGCTTTAGCACAACAGAACCACAATTTCCAACAGTGAATTAATGTTCTGGAAGTAATTAGAAAAAGTCTTGGTTTTTAAAATCCTGATTTAGGATTGCATGGTGCTAGAGATATTTGAACTCCATCAAGAACAAACTCTGCATCTTATTCCTCAAAAAGAAAGCCCAACAGGAATTTTGTCCAGCCCGAGGTCAATGACTCTTAGTACCAAAAAAACCCCAAAACAAGATTACATGAATGACAGAGTGTTTTGGGTTAAAAGAGACCTTTAAAGCTCCTCTAGTCCACCCCCCTGCAGGGAGCAGGGTCATCTGCAGCTACAGCAGGGTGCTCAGAGCCCCGGGCAACCTCCCCTGCAATGGTGCCAGGGATGGAGCAGCCACCACCTCTCTGGGCAGCCTGGCACAGGCTCTCCCCACCCTCAGCACCGACAATTTCTCCCTTCTCTTCAGTCTGAATCTCCCTCTTTTAGTTAAAACCATCACGCCTTGTCCTGTCCCAACAGGCCCTGCTCAAAAGGTTTGTCCCCATCTCTCCTGTAGGTCCCCTTCAGACGCTAAAAGGCTGCACTAAGGTCTCCCTGAAGCCTTCTCCTCTCCAGGTGAACAACCCCAACTCTCTCAGCCTGGCCTCCCAGCAGAGGGGTTCCAGCCCTCGAATCTTTTCTGTGGCCTCCTCTGGACCCACTCCAACAAGCCATGCAAGGACACGGGTAACACAACCTAACGAAACCCAAGTGCCCCTCTTTCTGTCCAAGGACAGCACCAGCCCACCACCTTTGGCAGCTGTGGAGAGAGAACTCAAAAGCAACATGCAAAGATCTCCTGTTCCACATTTATTTCTGGCACAAGTATGAGACCTGTGGGACACTGCTCTTTTACCACCTTGAAGCCTCTGGCTTCACCTCTCAGTGAGGGTCTTGCATCAATCAAACACAACTTCTGCTCCCTGGTGGAAATCAAAGGCTTTGTGCTCAGGGTGGGAAAGAGCCAGTCTTCAAGGCGGCTTTTAGTTAACCAGGTCCTGTGAAGTGGTTGTTTCCTCAGGTTGATGGGGTGCTGAGGATACACATGAGCAAGATTGATGGTCAAGAACAAAGCACTGGCTGTTAGTAGAGAAATGGGAGATGAAGGGATTACTTTGTCTCCTGGTTCCCAGTTGTTGTCAGCTCAGCCAGGGGCAGAGAGAAGGTCGCTCAGACACCATTAGATGGTTCTTTTGCTCACTTCCAGTGATGCTGGCAGGCTTCCCAGCAAGCAGAGCTCTGATGGAGTCACAACATCAGAAGCCAGAAGAAAGTGTAGTTCAAAAGCAAAAAAAAAGGGCAGAGAAATTTAGTAGAAATGAAGAGGTCCGAGGAGGTGCAACATTATTAACTCATGTTGTGCCCACTCCAGACAGAAGAGTCTTTGACATATGATCTCTGGCACCTCACTTGGTTGACTTGACAAATGGCTCTCTCCGACTCTTAGAGGGGAAGAAAAATAATAAAAAATCCCTACCCTTGGGCCATGCGACCCACCCACCTTACAGAAATCATTTATCATCTATCTGATGGTTTGAACATATCTGCATAGCAAGTTACACGCAGCAGAGAAGCTCCCTGTATTTCACAAAGCCTTAGCAATGCATTTTTTAATAGAAAACATCAATCCCGAGTAGCCCAAAGGAACAATCCCTCTTTAATCACCCACCACACTGAGGACTAATTTCAGACAAAGGCTCAACGTTCCAAGTCACCTATACCATGTAATAAAGCAGCTGATTCCTCAATTCACAGGGAAAGGTTCAGTCGCCTTTTCAAAGCTGGATTGCAGATCCCGCGTTAATTACTACGGGAAATTACATCTACAGCGCTACTCAGCGAGGCTTTACAATAAATGCTGTCTGATCTATTCCTGCTCAGCCTTGAACTCTTTGTGGAATATTTGTAAATGTAATGGGTACTTCATTTTCACCACTGCTCCTGAATAATTCATGCAGTGGAAGATCCTCGCACGGTTCCGTGATTCGAGAGAGTTGGGGTATTTTGTTCTCTATAGTTAATGGATTAAAACGGGCTTTTTTCAGCTATGAAACCGGGTAATTTATCACCACAAAAAGAAGCATGGTTCATCCATCACTGGCTCAACCTAGAAACACATCTGTGAGTATGGATAGCAGAACTTAACAACCAACAATTTTTAAATCATCCTACGTTGTCCGAAAAGCCAATAAAGTTGCAGAGTGAAATGGTGAAGAGCTGCCTTGGATCAGTCAAAATGTTTGATTTCCTTTTTTTCAGGCATTTCATACAAACTCAAACCTTTTTTTTTCCCACAAAACAGTACATTGTGAAACGTCATTTTGAAAGAGAAAAAAGAAATAAATCAAAACTCCTTCCCATTCAGAAAATGTCATAACTGGGAGCTCCAACACTTTCAAGGTATTCCTCCCCAGCTCCCGTCCAAGGAGAACTGTCAAGCTCAGTAAGATTTCCTGAGCAATTACTGTTTCTTAACAATGACATTTTTCAAGACAAAACTGTTGTGACCAAAAAAAAAAAAAAATCAAACCCAAATCTCAACAAACCTGAACATCTCTGATTCAATTGTCTTTGACAAAAGGAGATGTCTGAGAGATGCAAAACCTTTCTTTGGGTGTCCCAGAACATCGGTGTGACACATCCAGGTTGAGCACGTAGGTTCCTCTTAGGTAACCACAAAACAGAAATGAAAACCTAAACCCCAGAGGTCAGAGACACCTTCAAACACGTTCAGAGCTGAGCAGAGTCTTGCCTAGGCTGCAATTCTTACACCAACTTCACCATTTGCACTGGAGAAATTCCTGGCTCCAGCCTTACAAGGCTCCGGCCACCTTGGCAGCCTCGCTCTCTGGAGGTGAGCACCCACCTCGTGGTTCTGCACCGATGCAGGACTCGGTGTTACAGCTCCTGCCAGGGGGGTTGGCTCCTGTCTGCTCTCATGCTGGCAGCTTTACCCCTCACCAGGCACTAGCTCTCAACTCCCACCTGATCACTTCAATGAGAAGGAAGGAGATGTGCCCAGCCAACAGCTGCATTGTGTCTATCAAGAGCAGTGAATTCATCAGAGTAGAATTCAGAGCTGGCACACATCGCTGGGGGTTTTTAAAGCCATGTTTCCAGAGCTCCACTGTGGGGCACCACCTCTGTTTTCTCAACAGCAGCAACAAACCTGCTCAATTCACATGCTACAATGACTCCCACACCCCTCTGCCAAGGGAAAATGTCCATGAACTCACCTGGAGAGATCAAATAATTTTCTCTTTGGCTCAGTCATCATCACCAGACAGATAAAGATACCCAGGGTCAAATGCTGCTCAAGCTGGACACCCCCGCAGCCCCTGTACTGGAGAAGGCCGTGCTGCCCAGCTGCGGCTCCAGGCACAGGCACAGCTTCGGGCAGGATGTGTAGACAGCTCACATTTGGAAGAAAGTTCATCATTCTGTTTGATTTGCAAGGCAGAGAAGACTGCAGTGATCTCCCTGAGCTAAGCTGATTCTGCAGGGATAACAGAGGTAAAAATAGTGAAAACCACCTCTCTTTTTTTGGTTTTTTTTTTTTCCTCCAGCAAAGCAAATGTGACTCAGATGCTCACTGTTTGCTTGCAGAGGAAGAAAGGGTCATTTCTCCACAGTCACACGCCTGACCTTCATCTACCCAACGGCGTGACCTGGTTTGGGTTTTGAAAGTGATGCTGGGGGTGCTGGAGCAGGAGGGATGCTCGAGCACTGAGCCTCAGAGCAAGGAGGGAGATGTGAAATGGCTCAGTGCAACAAAGGGCCCGGCCAGCCAAAAGGTGCTGCAGAGAACAGGCTTTCCCTGGCGAGCAGAACTGGTCACCAGTATCGCAGGTGCCTGTGAAGGAGCAGAACAGCTGCCCATTCCTGAATTCACAGGTTTGGGTTTACCTTTTTAAACAAATTCCAAGCACTTGTCTTTGAAAAAAAGGAAAAAGAGGGTTTTGTCCCCCATGGGTTTGCCTACCAGAGGAAAATTTCCATGCAAATCCCAAAGCCTGTGGAAAAGTCACCAAATTTTGCCAGTGATAAACACGATAATGCCTGCCCAGCAGAAACGAGAAACTTGCTGAATCAGATAGCTCCAGAAAATGGAGAGCTCTGCTCCAATTTCATTTAAAAGATAGCTGGGAAAATAATAAGAGTATCAGGAGCCCAGTGCTATCTGGGGTAGACATGGAGCTTTGCACGCTTTAAAAAGCAATTAAGACAAGAATCACCATTAGCCTAGGGGCAAACATGAGAAAAACCCAAAGCAAACACAAGCCATCTTCAGCTGGTAGCAAGAGACCCAGGAGGGAAGAGCCCTCCAGGCAGGGGACAGTGGAGTGACTGCTCCCCCAGCCTGGGGCCAAGTCCTCCAGTGCAGAGCTGTTCAGTGCACAGAACAGGAAAGTGGACCGGCTTTTTCTGCCCCACTCAGCCATGCTCTGCTCTTTGAGGGACACAGAGCTTTTCAACACACGGAATGGGAACGTGGACCGGCTTTTTCTGCCCCACTCAGCCATGCTCTGCTCTTTGAGGGCAGCTCAGTTCATGCCAGGCCAGGGCCATGATTTATTCACACAGTTTTGAAATTCTGGGGTGTAAAACGACTGAATGCAGAGAACAGGTTGCATGAAACAAGGAGGCGAGCAGCTGGGCATCCTTCCTCTGCCAGGCTCATTGGATGTCTCCAACTCCTCGATCCATCTATCAGAAGACAGACCTGCCAGCCCTGTCCCAGAGGGGCCAGAGAGGACTTATGTGTGGCTCCAGTCCAGAAACAGGAAAAGCTCTTCACACCTGATACTGCTTCGGTCAGCAGGGACCCAAGCAACACGGGGTGCTCTGTGCTGACTGCCCCCTTTGCCCAACAGGTGTTTAGCAGGAGGAGGGAAGATACTGGTTTTGTTTCCTTTTCTTCCTTTCCGGCTTTCCCTTCACACCACTTCACCTTTGCTGCTCTTTTTCTTCCAGGCAGGAACTTCAAAGTAGGCAGAAAATTGTCAGACCTGCCCCTGTTCCCCATCCCTCACCCATCCAAACAGCCCTGCGCACCAGTTCACAGTCTGGGTGCTCACTGCGAACAGGCAGCCACTTGGCCAGTTCAGGCCCCAGGGTAAGCACCCTTCTGAGCACAGAAAAGGAAGAACAGGTCCTTCAGCTGGTACAGTCTACCCCACTCCGAGCTCTGGCACCAAAACTGCTTTGGTTGCTGGAGCTGCACTCCCAAAGTGTATGGCCAGGAACTTCTGCTGGACAAAGACACCAGTACAGCATGAGACCGCAGACCACGGACAGGAAGGGCAACTGAGGCACGGCCATGGGCACACCTTAGTAAACCACGGGCAAAATGAACAGCAAACTCCAACATCCTACATTAACCTCAGCAGTATTTTCACAAGAGCCACTTTTCTTGGCTAGAAAGAAATTCAACCTGTGGTGGTTAAGATTACTGTTATCTTCTGCAGCCAAGTTTGAGTCCAACAAATCAACCCTGCCCTTGTCAGACTGGCAGGAGAAAAAAAGGACAAAGTCTTCCTCCTGTCTCCAGGAAAGAGACAAGCTCGAGGTGGAACCAGAGGATTAACTGGCTACACCCAGACACCAGCTTTGTTGCCTGACTCCTTTTTTGCAGGCAAAAGTGCACCTTTCTGCTTTGCATTTTGACCACTGCTTCTGCCTTTGGCTTGTCCAGAAAACACTTAAATATTATTAAACTTACACTTACAAAACCAATGAATTTTGGCTTTTGGTTTCAATTGCACAAGCATTGAATACCCAGAGCAGCCTCAAGCAGACTGCAGGAGGCCCCTCCAAATGCCTGTACAATCGGACTGCAGCTCAAGAAACCGCGCACGGGCTGGAGGTGAGCACCTGAAACGCTGGCATTTCCACCTCCAGGTACTTCTGGCTGAACATCCACATCTGCCTTCATCGTGAACCAGAAACTGAAAAGCTCTGAATACACTTTGGAAGCATGCAATTCCACATTTCTGATAATTATCCAAAAAAGCAGCAACATAAATAAAGAAATGGTAAATTTGTCGTTTCCTTATTGCAAGGTAAAGGAAACACTGTAAGCATCTCACTCTAATCAAAATAAAAGCATTTGTTTTGACACATTCCAGTCTAAAATGATGCTGGAAAAAATCAGGTTTCCATGCAATGTTTTGATTTTGACAAAAATGTTTTCCCATAAAAACCCCACAGTATTCCCACAGCTTTTCCTGCCAGCTCCCAGAGGGATCAGTCAAAGCTCCCCCGGAGCTCAGCGTCAGCAGCAAGCTGTCGCCTAGCTGGGACCCTAACGTGCATTTGACACATCAGATCACAGTTCTATCAGACCTGGCAAGCGTGCCAGTGCTGGATCTTCGTGTCTAACTCTTGGATCAGACTCCTTTAGGATTCACTTGCTTTTCTGGTAAGAGCAAGAGAAAGGAAATTAGCCTTGTTCATCCCCCCCAGCCAAAACCAGGGGTTCTTCTGCTGTGCAGAAAGAAGAGTTTGTGGGGGGGTCTCATGGCATTTCCACGGTACAAAAAGCACAGTTGCATGCAGATATTCAAGCCTTCAAGGTGAGGGGAGAGCAGATGCATCCAAGACCTCAAAAAAAGAGCAGAAGAAAACATGTTGTGTTTTCTTTATAAGCATGGTGGGCTCTTGGGCATCTAGGGGCACACACCTAAAGAGCCTCTGCCTGATAACAGCACGTCCTGAACATCCCGTGTAAAAGCTGCAAAGTGCAAAATATGCTGGTCTTGGAAGAGCAAAGGGCTGGAGTTGACCCATCTGGCAGTTGACCTTGCTCTTCCTACAGAGCTGAGCTATTTTCAGATTGGCTGCTTAGCTCACGAACCTCTCTGGCTGTTCTCAATTTGAGTACCAAGATAATGACTTTCTGGGAAAAAGGTTGTTCCTGCTCCAGTAAGCAAACCCAAGGCCTCCTCAACACGACCCCACGCTCAGTTTCATGGTTGTAGCTGAAACCAAGACGTTCCAGCAGCACTGCTGCAGCTCTGAGTCCCGATGGTCACACGGAGCCATCGGGCCCCAGCCGCACACAGGCAGTTTGGGCCATGGCTTGTTTGCCTTTCTCAGACCGGCAATCCCACCGGAGCTTTGTGTGGATTTCTTGCTGCTCTCGGTGTTGTTCTGTGGAGCTTGTCTGTACGTGGTGGAACTTTTCCCTATATACACCCCAGAAGAGCATGCACCTTTTCCTCGCTTCTCCCTCCCCGATGGGCACGAGGCCTTCTCCAGATGCCAGTGCTCTCGGAGGGGTCCCCGCGAGTGCCTGCCCGTGAAGTGGCACCAGTCCCGTGGCACAGCGGCAGTGCTCAGGAGCGATCCCAAGGGCAATCTTATTGCTAGTACTGTGATCCGCCCAAAAAAAGAGATCAGGGGCAGAGTGTCCTGTACCTGGGAGATTAGACTGAGAGCTTCGAGCTTCAGCTCCTTGCACTGACATTGCCCTCAATGAACTGGAGAAATCTTGGCTTTTTAGGGTGTAGACTTTTGCATCCTCTCTGGGAACACCCCACCTTCTTGTGTCCCACACTCAGCTGAGACTGCAGTTATACACTAAAGGATCTCATCCCAGATCTGGCTAAAGCTCTCTCTTTTCATGCAAGGACATTTACTGTTTTCCTTTGCTCTGCAGAATCTCGTTCTCTGTGAAGAAAACATGGAGTAAAAAGTAAAGGAACTGACATTCATCAGCCTAGCCAGCAATGTTAAGACTCGTGGTCGGATCACCCAGCCCCTCTGGATCATCATAAACCGTCAGGGTATTTCAATCAAGTTTGCAAGATGCTTTATATCAGTCAGGAGAGACTTTCTAATCAATGGACACAGTTTAAAGAATTTGGATGGGGAAGCACGTCCGTAGGAATGTGAGCCTGAGCACAGATGTATAAAATTGTAGGTGATCAAAGGCAGTGCATCCAAGGCAGGATTAAAAGACGTTTAATACAGCTTTTCCCAATAAGCCTGAGAGATGAAAGAACTGCCACAAGGCCTTGCTGGAGGCTTAGAAATTGCTCTGTGAAATCAGCTGCAATTGGTAATTAAATGGAAACCTTGAGGGTGTTCTGAAGACTCTTTTCATAGCCTGGCATAAGTGAACTTATCTTTAAATTACGTAGACATCTACCTTCCAGAGAGGTGAAACAGGTAATGGCAAACCACCATCCTGCTGTTCCTACGTTCCTGCCTCAGAGCAGCTGGCTTCATGCACCAGCAAAGATGGCCCCTCAGACCTCTCACAGAGAAGGTCAGCATCCCGAGCCCTCACGGGACACTCCTGTCCCAGCAGTGCCAGCCTCAGCTGACCTTGCTGCGCAGCGGGTAAGGCCAGCGTTCCTGCTGAGCCGGAAGCTGTAACCGTGCCCCTGCCACACCGCAGGCAGGAGATCCCTTGGCTGACTGGGATGTGGAAAGTAAAAAGAGAATCCCAGTCCTGAGAAAGGGCAGGAGAATTAATGTGTTTTGGTTTTTTCTCTTTTCAACAAAAAAGGTCAGTCCTTTTTGATCTACTTGCAAGAGTGGATTATTTACTGTTTGCTTGCAGAGTTCCTCGGGTAACAAGGGCTATAAACAAAGCAAACCTTCCACTTTGGCTTGAAGTTCTACAGTGTTTAAAATGACTGATGCAAAGTGCTCTGTTTCTCATTGTAGCCTTTCATTTCTAGATGGCATGACACTCTTGCTCTGTGGCAACACACTCTTCTGAATCTGCTGAAGAAATAGCACTGGCTGTCCCTTTTACAGCAGCACGCCAAGCAGCAGGTGAGGGAAACTCCACTCCAGGCAGCTCATCAGCTGCTGAAAAACAAACTAAGATAAAAAAAATGTTTGAAAAAGAATTAAAAGGAGGTTCAGTTTAAAAAAAAAAAAAAAAGTTATAAATCTCTGCTGTGTACAAGGCAGGCAGCCAGAAATAGCTGCCACTGGGAGAGATGGGCAGCTGATATAAATAGTTGTGACTCATGGTGTAATGGGGATCCAGTTCAGGGGAAGGAATCCCTATCGGTTGCTCAGACAAAGCCCACTACAACAACCACCTCTGAAGGCCTACACACCTCCAGGCATCTGGAAACACAGAGGCTGGGATAATACCTCTCAGGCAGAAAGCCCCTCACGCCAGCTCCCTGCCCAGTAACCTGCTGTGGATGGCTCTGGTTTGTCCCCCGGGACTGAAGCATTTCTGCAGGGCATAAGGACACTCTCAGACAGATGTCAGAAAAAATCTCCATGCATCAGCTGTGCTCTGCTGCTGCTGCTGAAACCTCTCCCAAGAGTCCCTCCTGGAGGGCCTCACACGTGGTCTGTTAGGTGAATGGGACCCACAGCCACATACTGGGGCTGGGAAACACGGAGCGGTCTTCAATTTCCTCAGGACCGTAAGCTCGGAGCAGAACGCAGCTAGATGCTTTCCCAGCTGTCAGCCAGAGCTCCAGGCCTTTCCACCCACTGCTCTGCAGAAGTTGCCTGTCTTACACCTGCCAGCAATGGCACACAACCCCCCAAGGTTTCTGCCACCTCTATTTGGCCCTGCAAGCTCACAGAGACTAAAGTAGATGTTACAGAGCTGCCAGTGCTCCCGCACTAAAGATTCCCAGAGGACACGGCCGCTCACAGCCCCGCGATCCTCACTGCTGCCTGCCTGCAGTCACAGCCATGGGCAAAGCCAAACCACCGCAGGGGAAGGGACAAGAGGAGTTATTCCTCACGAGCAAAAGCCCATTCACAGCTGGAAGGCATCCCTGGAATGCCAGGTGAAATGTTGCCTGCCTGGTACCTGTAAATCCTTCACCTTCCTTCCACGTTCAGGGTTCTGGTAGCTAACACTGGAGGAGATGCCGGCTCTTGGCATCCAGCACTTCCAGCCTCTGAAATCGCTTCCTGCCCTGTGCTGATGCTGAAGTCAATCCCAGAGGCAGAATAAACCTGAGAAATAAAGAATTATGAGCTCGAACGGGCAGGCCAGCAGCTGGGATACTGCACAGAAATGGCAGTCTCTCCAACACGGGGATGCTTTTCTTTCAACTGCTTTAATTTTTTTGCCCTTCCATATAATTCTCTAATAATCACCCTATTAACAATGTTCCATTTGCCACACAACTCGGGATATTAATCCTATTAGTTGCTACTAATCCTCTGCAAAACAAAATAGAAATATTCACTCTATCATTTTCTCGGGGTTAAAAAAAAAATGGAGAGAAAGAGGTGGGGAAAAGAGAAGACAAAGATGCTTTCAGAGGCTTGCTGCT
Organism: Todiramphus chloris collaris; assembly: GCA_025345505.1. Classification (NCBI taxonomy): domain Eukaryota; kingdom Metazoa; phylum Chordata; class Aves; order Coraciiformes; family Alcedinidae; genus Todiramphus; species Todiramphus chloris. Next base: position 115,769 of record JANVCC010000340.1, on the reverse strand, counting down.
TTGTAAGTTAATTGAATGGAACTGGGTCTCCTGTGGTCTCCATACAGGATTCCATTATCACGTAATGGGGTGTCACATAAAGCCTGTTGATAAGAGACAGTCTGTCAGATTAAGCATTAACTATCATATTTGGAAACCATGCATTTTTCTACCCATTGGGGCATCAAAACACAATATCCCATTTCTTTTTCCTTCTCCCAACACATTTTCCCTTTACTACACACTAATTAAAGAGCGGGGCGGAGATTGGTCTGTGCTGCCAAGCTCAAGATAAACTTTGCTGAGTACAGAAAAAGAAATGAAGTGAGCATCCCAAAGAACAGAGGTCTTTCCTAGAGGCTTTCGTTTTCCCTCCCACCCCCTCTTGTGCTGTTTTTTCGTATTTCTGTGAAGAATTGCTAGCACTTTCCATTCTCCCCTGCTCCACAAGGTGAGACTGGCACCTACTGGAACCCACCTGGAAAGGCTGAGACTGAGCATACAGAAAAACCTTTCCTCAGCCTGGTTTCATCTCCAGCTTCACATTACTCCCCCCCTTCACCAGACAAACAAACAGCTCACCAGCCACAGCAGCAGACAGCACATGCTGGAGTAAGGATTTGACTCAGCTCCATTTTTTCAAAGGTGCTCAATTTTTAAGCTGTTTTGTGGTAACTGGGGGTAACCATCATTAGACACTTAATCTGTGCCACAGGGAACCACAGAGACAGGTCCTGGTAAAACTCCCAAGGTTATTTGGGTCTTGGAGGCTATTCACTCTTCTCACATGTCTGAGTACCGAATGGAAGCAAGAGGAAACATCCCTCCAATTATATTATCTTCATTAGTTTTGCCTCCCCTTCCCCCACATGCTCAAGGCTGGTACTGAGGATCTCCTCATGTGATGTGTCCACAAGTGTGTCCATCCTTTGGGATCTAGATGTAGACCCCACGATGCTGCTCTTCCACACTTCTCCCCTAGCCATAGACTTGTTCTTCAATGTCCTTCCTCCAAAGCCCCACGGGCCGACCTCAGGCGAGTGGCAGCTTGGCTTCATTCTGCCTCTCTCCCCCCTCCCATCCCTCCCTGCCAGCCCGACTCCCCAGCCACAGCAACAGGCTCTTTCCCACTCCAGAGGTCCAAGACAGCGCACACAGACCTCCAGCAAAGCCCAGCCACCCACAGCTGGTCCCCGAGCTTCTGTGAGCCCTGCAGATCACATGCTGAATCCATCTGATCACCCAAGAGAGCAGCTCTTTCAGAAAGCTTCCCTGATAATTTTGCTCTGTATCACACTGTGTATTTTATCATTAGCTTCAAGACACAGAGCAACGGGCCTCCCAGCTCGGGGATCATCACACCAAAAGCCACAGAACGGGTAGCAGAGATCAAACGAAGCCCCACGAAACAGGGAGAGGAAGGGCTACATGCCACTGCATGATGTGGAAAGACCAAGGGAGAATAAGGGAAGAAAAGCTGCAGAACAGAGCAAATCCAGCAGATTTTTAGCTGAATAAAGTGCAGTTGGAGGCTGTGAATATCTCCTGGACTGGAGCTGCCTCGATTACAGGACTACATCTCTTATTACGGGCAAATCCTCTCTCTATTTACACACTACCTTCCCCCAAGGCTGCCAGCCTGAGCCCACATGACTCGCTGTTAGGAATAAAGCTGTCCCACCCCAGGGCACCAGGCACCTCCTGATTAGCAAATCTAATCCTCCCTTCTCTCAGGCCTCTCCATTCGGGAGCTCTAGCTATTTCAATAGCCTGCCCTTCTCTTCGAGAAGCAGCAGCCTGTCTTGGAGCCGATGGGCATCCCAGGCCGGGGTGCTGCACCCAGCCCTCTGTGCTGAGCAGCAGCACGGCCCTGCTTGGGAACCCCCAGTTCAGCGTGGCCTGCCTGCTGCGGGCTGCCCAGCACACCAGCTCTGCAGAGCAGCTCTCTGTGGGCAAGCTGGGCTGAGATGTTCTCCTCCACCCACCCCCAAACTGGTCTGCTGTCAGCCGGGAAGGGCCCAGAGGCACACAGCACAGAGATGCTCAGCGGGCTGCCCTTGGGGCGTGAGTCTGGGGGTGGCAGAGGGACAGAGACTCCTCCTTCCAACAGAGACTCAAGACATCCCGCTGCCTGCAGGAGCATACTGGAGAATGGCCAGGAATGGGATGTACACAGGAGAAAAGGGGCTCCATTACACTGATGCAAGCTTGAAAGGGCTGTGACATTCCTCTGGATTTCCAAGGGGGTAAAATGGAGTAGATTGACCACCCGGCTGGCCTGACTGACAGCACCTACAGCCACTGACAGGAACTGGGGCAGAGAGAAGAATCGGGTCCAGAGGAGTACCTAAGGATTCAGCCACCAGCCAGCCCCTTGTTTGGCAGCAATTCATAGCCTGGTTCTGAAATCAATAGAGGCTGAAAGCACTCCGCAGACAGACTAAGCCAGGCCTGTAATTTACTGTAATTCTGAGCTGCTAGATTACTTTCTTCAGGTTTTCCAAGAGGAACAGTTAGTCACAGTGGTGAGTTACTCCCCTTTGTAGGCTCTGTTTTCACTCTTCCCTTTCCTGCTTGTCCCTGCAACCTCCCTTCCACTCCTGGGGAGCAGAGTGCTGTTCTGCTATTCCAGCCTCCCACCACGGCCTCTGCCGCCTTAGTGCTGTCAGTCCGGGGCAAGAGACAAGGCTTTGATTGTTTTCAGAGGATAAATCACTCTCCAGCTTCATGGATGTCATTTCTTATCCCACCTCTGGCAGCTACACAGGTATCTGAAGAGGAGCCAGCTCTGCTGATGCTCCCAGGAACAGCTACATCCCAGCAACCACAAGGCTTCTTGGGAGATCCCACAGCCTCTGGATCCAGCCAGAGAGGCCCAAATGCTCAAGTCAATGTCTCGGATTATCTACTCACCTGCGTTTGACAGCACACACATCTCTAGGCAGCACATGTAAATAAGAGTTGCTCTGCAGAGGCCTGAGATAGATTTGATGGGACAGTGGCATTCCCTTTCACAGCCCACATTTGGGATTTATTGCTCCAAACAAGACACAGGCCCTCCCTTTTGCAAAAGATGATGGTTTATTCTCCTGAGAAAAGAAGACTTTTCAACCAACTACCAGTTGTGACTCTCACTGCTCTGAAGTTATCACTTTGTGTAGATGGTGACAGAGCCCACTTGGACTTCTTTCAGGAAGGAAAACCACCCCCAGAATAGTTCAGGATTTGTACTGCCAGAAAACTGCAGCTGGCTATCTCACTGCTAGGAACGGCCAGGCAAAGAAAGATTCTGACCTCTTTCATCTTGACTGGCTCAAGGGAATGCTGGCTGCGGTGAGGGATGGCTGCTCGAACTCCTGCCTACTCATTTAATCGGCATGAACAGCCCCAGGTATGAGCATGCTCAAAAGAGAAAGCAGCAGGCACTGGTGGAAATCCCAGAGGCTCTACAGAGCAAGGAGGTGTGAAGGGGAGATGCTGGCACAGGAGTGAGGCACCAGGGGTACAGTTCTGATGCGAGGGACCGCAGGCAAGGAACCCGGGGCTTTTTCTTGGACAAGAGCTGAAAAACTAAAATCACCTCTGCTAGTTGTGCCATTTCAGAGGCTGAAACCATGCTGCAGTGAAAGAACAGCCCCTAGAGTAGCATAAACCACAGCATGTGCCACATCCTGCCTGCCTGCCCACGGGCAGCCTGTCTGCCATAAATAAATAGGGGCATTCAGGCATGGAGGAGAAAGGAGGGGTCCGGCCATGCCCAGAGCTACTTCTGCAGTCTCACAACATGAAAGCCAAATCAATCTGCTCTCAAGGAAGCCTCCCATCCACCACCAGCCAACACAGGCAGAGGGTTCAAGGCCAGAACGGACCACGTGCTCTGTTCTCCCGCCTCAGAAAGGGTGGCCAGTAAAATTTCTTCTTCCTGACCCCAAGATCATGCCCCAAAACCAAAAGCACCCAAACTCTACCCCTCAGCTCAGCAGCAGTCCTGTGTCCCCAGGCCCACGAAGCCATTAGAGCGTTCTCCAAGGCAGAGCTGGCGGTGTGGTGTGGCAGCGTGGCGTAGGGGCTCCCCAACAGCTCCCTGTGCCTGGCACCAACCTCGGCCCCAGCGGGTCAGACCAGCTGCCTCTGCTCACGGGGGAGCAGAGCGTTGCGTAGCCAGCGAGGTGGAAGCTGGAGAGGCCAGAATCACAGTAGAACGTATCTGGGCCCTTGCACAGCAGCAACAAGGCAGCTGCACGGCTGCCGAGGCAGGGAAGCCGCAGGAGCGAGCGCATCCCGGCCCTGCTGCCAGCGGGCGGCCTGCCCGGGAGCAGAGGGACGCGGTGCCAGCCCAGCCCAGCCCGGCACGGCCCAGCCCGGCCCGGCCCAGCCCGGCCCAGCCCAGCCCAGCCCAGCCCAACCCATCCCGGCCCAGCCCGGCCTAGCCCAGCCCAACCCATCCCGGCTCAGCTCAGCCCAGCCCAGCCCAGCCCAGGCCAGGCCAGCCCAGCAGCTCCGGTGCAGCAGCAGTACCATCTAGTGGGAGCCCAGCCTGGCACTGCAGTCACCGCAGGCAGCCAGGATGCAGGATTTCAGAGCTGAAGGAACCGCGCTGAGCGAGCGTGCAGCGGGAAGGGAGCAGGCCTGGAACCGACGGGAGCCTGGGGTGGCGGGGAAACGGAGTCCGATCATCACTGTGTATTTGCACTTTGCCAAGAAAGCCGCCTGGAGCCACAGGCAAGGCTGCTGTTCGCAGTGCTGGCCTGCAGAGCAGAGAGGACTCTGCCGATTCGGGCAAGCCAGGCCACGGCTGCTGAAACGCCGCAGGCGGCAGAGAAGCCCGGGGCTGTGCGTGTCTGAGTCCCGCCTGCTGCATGGAAGCTCCTGGGGCTGGAAGCAGGCTCTGCTCTCAGGGCAGAAGCCCAGCACGGTTCCTGAGGACATCAGAGCTGGTGAAGCCGTATTGCTTTGGCTCGGGGATGAAAGATGCTGCTTTAGAGGGGGCAGTCAGGAGCTGGGCAGGGACTGCTGCCCCGGGCACAGAGGATGCAGGGGAGCAGACGGGATCAGTGTGCTCTCCCCAGGGGCACGCTCCCGTGGCAGTGACATCGCAGGACCCCAACAGAGTGGAATTATGCAGGACCTGCAGGGCCCTTCCCGTGCAATGTATATAACCCGAGGGTCATATATAACCTGTCCCTCCGGACACCATGGGAATGCCCCGAACTCTAGGGAGGTGTTTCTGGGGTCAGCCTCCAGCCCTCCTGATTTGGGCAAAGACAAACACAGTTGGGGAGTCTAAGCTCTTTTGTTTCCAGATTAAAGATGTAAGCACTGCTTCCTGCAAAAAAGCAATTGCAAGGGACGGAGCAGATTAAAAGAAACATAGCCCACTTCTACAGCCAGGGGTAGGAAGGGAGCTAAAACAAACCCTGCCAGAGCCAAGGTGATCTTTTCTGTAGAGGTGTAGCCCAGTTAAGCACCTCAGAGAAATCCATGCTGGTCGCCATGCAAGCAAGGTGAAGCAGGAGGGAGAGCTGGGCATGGAAATACTTCACAGATCAGTTTAGAAATGGTGCCAGAGGTGAAAGGCAGAGGAAGGTGGTGGGTTAAGCCCAGCATCCTTCTTTCGAGATGACACAGCGCTCCTCTGCATAATGTGTCACGTGCAACCCACAAGTTCCCTACTTTCTCCAGGCTCCAGTTACTCCCAGAAACTCCCAGAAGGGTCTCAGAGTCCCTTTTCCTGCATTTCACTTACCAAATTTCACTTTGGTCCCACCTTCAGTTCAAAGAGCCTCCTCTGGAAGAGGGGATGTCCCCCCAGCAGAGCTCAGTAGCCCCTGGCTGCTTCAGTCCATGGGGACTTCCCAGACAAGCACTGACCCAGCAAGGCACAGCATGAAAAGATGCCAGTCCTGGGCACTGCTTCCACCCTGGATCCTGCTTATTTCACTGGGAAAAGGTATTTACTTGCCACACAGAAGGGAGGAGCCTGGGCCAAGGTGACCGGGCTGCAGAACTGGACCAGAGCCCAAACCTCTCCCAGAGGTTTGCCTCTCCCAGAGGCAGCAGGAGGGAGGGTTTAGCTCTTTAGAGGGTTACTCTGCCTTCCAGAACAGAAGGCTGTGAATTCCCCATCTCCCACACTGCACACTCAGTTAAAGTGACAGATGACTGCATGTGTGCAGGAGCCACCACCACTGGAGAAAGGACAGTGCCGGTGATTTTTTGGAGAGAAAGTAGAAGAGAAAAAAAAAAAAAAGAGAGAGAGAGAATTTTGAAGTAAAGGAGAAGAGCAACAGATTCTCCAGACACAGAGTGTGCCATCCCAGAACCAGGGGCACACCTAGGGAAATTTTAAAAAAGTTTAAAGGAAAAGCAAAGCTATTAGAAGAAAAAAAAAAAAAAAAAAGAAGAAAGAAAAAGGATCCTATTAAGATTAATGGTTTTTGGCTTTCCGTCTCCCTCCAGCATGGCTCTGCCATTTCCATAAACCCATTATCCTCACTGCTGTTTCACTTAATTGGAAAATGTCTATTGCAACCTAGCATGTTCCAAGACAGACCTTGGATGTATATATAACAAGCACGTACAAGCTTTCAAACATTTCAAACTTGCTCAACACAATTATGTTAACAGAAACCCTGTGGGACTGTTTGGGTCTTTCTGACAAAACGAAAAAACACTGGAAAAACCCCAAATCCACAACAGACATAAAGCGTGTGTTCACAGGGCTAGCAACACCATCACATTTACCCTGATTACCATTCACTAAGCTTTTATGTGCACACGCTGTTGTTGCCAGGGTAGGGAAGAGGGGAGAGCAGGCAATGACAGCAAATGGTTTGGCTGGCAAAGGCCGGGGAGCTGCCCGCTGAGGGCAGTGGCACAGTGCCACACACCCAGCAGCCAGCTCGTGCTCCAAGCTCCCTCCAAGGGCATCCTCCTGGGACAGCCCCGAGCTGTGCTTGGGGAGCACGGGAAGGAACAGGGGAGTATTAGGGGCAGCAAGCAGAGCTCCAAGGTCAGGAGCTAACTTGGAGGCACTGGGAATTCCTGGTGGTTCCCGTCAGTTCTAGAACTCTAAGAAGCAGGCAAGCTCCTTTGCCTCCACTCCTCTTGCTGGCTTCCTTCCCCCTGGCCCCACCAACCTCTTACAGAGCACCCAGAAGCCTGCTTTGGGGTGACCAAGGCATCAAGACACGTGAAGAGCATTCAGCTGCTTGCTGTGGGAGCTGGCTTGGCGCTGGGCACATCAGCCCAGCAGGCAGGCTAGGGCCTGGCATTTGTCACCAGTTGGCTGCAGGACAGCAGGAGCTGTGGGAAGTGGGACAGGAATGGGATAAAGTTGGTGGCTCTACCGGTTTGTGGCTGGCACGGTTCTCAGCAGAGTATGCTGAAGCAGAGGTATGTGTGTAACAAGTTTCCAGGCTCCCTTAACAGATAATGGCAGATTTTTCCATTTCCACGTGTCCCAGCCAGTCTCGTCTTGTCAGATTATATTGATAATGACTAAGCTCCGCTATCTTTGTTTTGTACAATAACCTCCACCCACCATGCCACTGCTGCACATCACTAGTGAGACAGAATGACAAAGATTTCAGAGACCTTTATAAAGCTCTTTGGGGATGAACACTACTGTGCACGAAGTAAGTGCCAGCCCTGGCCCTGAGATGCTGTGTTAGGGAACAAATCTCTCAAATATTTGCTCTGCTCTCCCTTCCAGCACATCCAGGCTGCTGCCCACAGACACTACTGCTGACCTGCCCACTGTGTAATGTTATCACACCACTTTGAAATACCAGCTTTCCTCTTGCTAGCTCTGCATCTGGCTCTGCCCAGCAAGACTCGTGAAAAGAATGCAAGAAATGCAAGAAATCCCCTTCGTAGTGTCCCTGACTGCATCAAGAGACCTTCCAGTGGTGATCCTGGCCCTGCACCTACCTAAAGGGCAAAGAGCTGATCATGCCAGCATTTCTGTCAAGTGTATCACAGCATCTTCTCCTCCAGCCTTCTCCTTCCTCACTGGCACCGACACACACCTCTCCTCAGCCCTGCCTGTGCCTTGCTGAGAGAATCCCTCCAGCCCAGGCTGAGAGCAGAGCAGCCCATCATCTGGCACAGCACATGGGCAGCAGGAGCCCAGCTGTCCCCTGTGCCAGGGCAGGGCTCTGTGTCCTCAGCTGGACACCCAGCGAGGGGGTGGTTGCTCCTCTTGCAGCACGGTTTAACAGGCACTGATCCCGTGTCGCGTGCCGGGCCCTGCAGCGCACAGGGAATCTGCTGACTCCTGAAGTCTTGTGGCAAGAGTCATCAGGCCCGGAGAATGAAAGAGCAGCAACAGTGATGGGAATGGTGATGGCTGCTGGGAACTGCACAGAAGTCTGGGCAATCACAGCAGTACCTAGACTTTGAAGATGGCTCCTGTTGGGTCTCTGAGTGAAACAACCACGTACCTGGGGCTTGTTGCATTGCAATTGAGTGTGAGGTCTGAGGTGGGGATGTAGCTACCCACACTCGCGGTGTCCAGGCTGCAGTGGGAACCCCTCTGCTGTAAGGGAACAAAGAATGAGAGCTGTCAGAGGTAACTGTTGCCTTGCACTATTTCCAAGGCAGCAGAGCACCTAAAGTCCAGCTTTGTGTGGCACATCTGGCAACTAGAGCTTAAAAGCCCAATCTGTGCTGCAGTCAAAGGTTAGGTGGCACACAGTCCTAAAGCAGGTTGTGGAGCATTAGCAAGGTCTGAGCACTGAAGGGGGAGGGCCAGGAAGAAGGTGAAATGAGGACTCCTGCTAGCCAGGCAAGAGAGAGCCAACTCAGAGGGCTTCTGATAAACCAACAAAATATGACATAGTGGGAGAGAAATTTAGCATGTTTTCCTGACAATTGGACTCTGATTGTCCCACACCAGTTCTGTCTCTGTTGCCTCCTCCATAAACACATTAAATCAAATGTTGAAGCTGCTTTTTCAACTGATATGATGCCACTGTTCCCGCTGCTTTAGATCAAGTGTTACTGAATGCTCTGATAATTCACCTGTAAAAGAAACAAGGCACCTGAAAGAGGCTCGCTTCTGCTGTGGAGTAAGAAGAGAAATGGCAAATATTGTGCAAAAGCAACGGAAAGCTACAATGTCCAAAACAAGGCTGTGTGCCTTAGAGGACACAGACTTAGCAGGACAGTCCCAGCTTCCCTTGACACAGCTACATCATCTTTTTTCCCCAGCTCTACTCTTGGCTAACACTAAGGCCTAACGTGGCTCACAGAAAGATCTGCTCAGTGTGCAGTTAACAAACGCTCCTCTAACGTCTGCAGGGCCTGCAGGGCCACAGCTTCACGGGGGAAACCCACAAGTAGTGAGCAGCCTTTTGTTCTGTGCCAACGAAAAGCAGACGGGAGATGTGGAAGGTGCGTACCAAACGCAGTGTGAACAGAGACTGAAACAGCGTCCCATCTTCCCCCTCCCCGAGCATCAGGCGCTGGCTGTGGCCTCCCCCAGACAAGCAGGACACAGGAGAAAGTCACTTTTGTTCTACTGATAGTTCCCAGGGAAGGGGCTAAGTTGTCACAGTGACCACCCAAAAGCCAGGCAGAGAGATGTAGAGGAGAGCAGCAAACCAGAAGACAAATCGAATTCTCTCCCCACAATTCACAAATTCACTGTTTCCTTCCCCCTACTCTAAAGTTCTGCTTAACCCAAGAGACCAATTTATTGCTCAGCATAGATTCCCAGACAGTGCCACTTATTGTTTCAAGAGAGAGGCCAGAGATGAGAGGTCACTACACTTAGAATTTTTTTTTAACTGCCAAGACACAGGGTTGTGATGTGGTCGTGCCGGGAGCATGAGGAATGAGCAGGAAGAAACGGGAATTTTGGAACACAACCGGAGGAAGCAGCACCATCGGTGACACCTGATTCTGTGGCAGAAATGTTTTGCAGGACTCTGGCCTACATAAGCAATGATCTTCCTCCTTTAGCCAGCTCTAACTCTTGGCCCTATCTGCTCTCCTGCCAGCTTCAAATTCACCAACTGGCCCACGCGACGGGCTTTCAAACGCCGTCTGTCCCAGATAGAACACAGCTGTTGGGTCTTTCTAAGGCCAGCACTATGATTTTCTGAGGAAAAGATGCCGTAGATGTCCCCAGAACAAGTGGGGAGTGGTACAGTCGTGTAAGGGCACAGGGAATTCCAGGCTGCCACCGCTTGCTGCCGCACAGCGCAACGTGGAACAGCCAAGTGCAGCTATCCAGCTTGCTCCCAGTTTGCTCCCAGCTTGCTCCCAGCTTGCTCCCATCGCTCCTGCTAAACCTGCTGGCAAATCACCTGACACAACAGCAGCTCTGCTGCCTGCTGCCCTAGGGCTGTGCTTCCCTTCCTTCCCCTCCTCTGGATCCCAACGAGATTTCCTCTGTCCCCAGCTCTCTCCGCTCCGGAGGCTGCCCAAGGAAGCAGCACTGTCAGCAGGGGAAGGGGAATGGGAATGGGAATGGGCTGCTGACAGCGTCTGGGCACTTCCCAGTATGAGGGCGGTGAGATGGACGGGGGGAAGCGATCGAAATCCACCGACCAGATGGGCAATTTCAGACACATTTTCCTCCCTTAGAACCTGTGAAGGGCACTGGATTTCAGCAGGGACACTTTTTGTAATGAAGTTAAACCCACAGAGCACGGTGGGACGATTTGTGTCTGCTCACGGGAAGGAGGAGGGAGGGAAAAGCATTGTCCTCAGAGTTTTCTGGCACTAAACTGCTTCTGCCTGGCTAGGCCCAGGGGAGGGCCCGAGAGCCCCATTTCTCTACCTGTTCCCAGCACAAGCACAGACCCATTCAGTCTCCACAAGCTCATCAATTCTTTCTCTGTAAAGGGCACCAATAAAGGGGGTAGGGAACAGATGGGGAAGCTTGAGGCAGCTGCAAGGGCACAGAGTCACACTGTGTCTCAGGTTGAGAAGCCAAAACCTGTACACAGCCCTAACATGGCAGCAGTAACTGCTGCGTCAGCTCAAGCCTCACCCGCCCCTCACACCTCAGCAGAGAGCCAAGCACTGCAAAGCCACACATAGCAGAAAGCCAACCACCCCTGAGCTGCATCAAGAGAAGCATGGCCACTATGCTGAGGAAGGTGATCTCCTGCTCTGCTCCACTCACCTGGACTACTGCACCCAGCTCTGTCCAGCCTCAGCACAAGAAGGACATGGAGCTGTTGGAGGCCACAAAGATGCTCAGAGGGCTGCAGCACCTCTGCTGCAAGGCCAGGCTGAGAGAGTTGGGGTTGTTCAGTCTGGAGAAGAGAAGGCTCCAAGGAGACCTTACTGGGGCCTTTCAGTATCTGAAGGGGGCTACAAGAAAGCTGGGGAGGGACTCTTTACAAAAGCTTGTACTGATAGTATGAGGGGTGATGGTTTTAAACTGGAAGAGGGGAGATTTAAATGAGAAATTAGGAAGAAGTTCTTCACTCTGAGGGTGGTCAGACACTGGCCCAGGTTGCGCAGGGAACCCGTGGATGATCCACCCCTGGATGTGTGCAAGCCCAGGCTGGATGGGGCTCTGAGCAGCCTGGTCTGGTGGGAGGTGTCCCTGCCCATGGCAGGGGGAGTGGAAACAGATGATATTTAAGGTCCCTTCCAACCCAAACCATTCTATGATTCCATGATATCCTCGGGACAGAACAGGGTGCAGCTCTGCTTCACTCCAGCCTCAAAAGTGCCAAACCCAGGCCAGAGTGAACTGCTCTCCAGGTCTCTGGGAAGCTCAAACACTGCTCTGGTAAAGGCATGGCTGGAACCCTCTGGGGGGGATTGCCTGCTCTGTGAAGGAGCTGTTTAAGGGAAGTTGCTTCGGGCAGGGAGAAAGGATGTCAGAACAGCACTGGATGCCTCTGAATACAAAGAGCTTTTGCAAAAAGACAGAAAGGTCAGTGTTGGGCTCGAGGCTAAGAGAGTGAAGGGTGTTCCACCACCGAATCAGGGAATCTGTGGGTAAAACAGGTAACTCAGCCAGGGGCCACCATATAAACCAGACTTCACTACAGTCACCAGTGTCTGCACCAGTGCTGGGCATCGCAGCACAGCAGCCGTCAGCAGCAGGTAGCTTTAGTACAACTGCCAGGACCGAGGCAGGGACTATAACAAGAACTGATCTGGAGACTCTTTCCCAGCCAGCCTGAAAGTTTTTACACTGCAAGTTTCCACCTTTCCATCACTTCTGGAGCTGAGTGCATCTTCAGCCTGGAAAAAGGAACAGCGATAATTTCACCTCATGTTGCTGAGAGCAGAACATAATAAGATGGTAATCCTGCCATTAGCATATGAGCTTTATTTACTCAGCTGTTACCTGCAGATAGGACAGGTAACCGGGGGCACGGGGGGGGGAACAGGAAGAGCTCAGCAATGTCATCCCATTATCTTTAAAGCTGACACAGTGAGGATGGAGCTTTGACATTTGTCTTCCATACCGTGCTGCAAAGACCTCCCCCCACCCCAATCTGTTGGAAACCCATCTGACAGAAAGCAGATGCTCTAAAGCAAAACAACAAAACTCAGCTATCGGTGTACTATGCGGATGAAACAGGCAGCAGGAACCTGTGGGTGAAACCTGCCTGAGGCATTTGGCTTTGCAGGACAGCCAAAACCACAAACCCACCGTGCTTGGATCCAGCAGAGAAGGACCCAGAGCCCCGGGGCTGGCAGCAGCACAGCTGAGCACCAGAGGCCTGCTCACTGCTCGCCTGGTTTGCATGGCTACAGGGAGAAAGAAGCAGGAGTTCCTCCCGCAGGAAATGGGGCTGTCAGGGTTACCTGTTTTTAACAGGGAATTTAAGGTGAGACCTGAGAGAAGGTTGGGGCTTGCTGTACTTATTTGAATCCCCTTTCTAGTTCTGTTTGTTTTCTAGTCAAGAACTCTACTTCTTCAGTGTGCATTCAATATTAAATGGTCTCTTAATGTACTAACAGCCAGACTCTCTTGAAGAGTATGCTCCAGCTTAGAGAATTCACAGCATTTGTCAAGGAGAAGAGGATTAAGTGAATAGGGACTTCAGCCAAGTTTTCTTAATGTTTTTTTTTCCAGGTACTAGTAGGTTAAAAAATTACAACATTTCCTGGATTATTTACTTATTTTTCCTATGCCTACACAAACACTTTTTTTTTGCCACAAACATCACAAGCTCTCATCTCAGCCATCCCCATCACAAGCAGGACTTACCCAAGGTCACAGAGTCACTGGCAGGGAATCAGACTCCATCTCCCAGATTCTAGCCTTCTAAGCCTGGCAGTGGACAGACTCTTCCTGGTAGGAATATCCTGAACTCGCTGCCTCACGGCTGATTTGGAAAGGACTGAAACACCACCTTGATGTTCAGAAATGAACATTCCAGGGAATGGATCCAAGCTGCAACAGGGGAGGTTTAGACTGGACAGTATCCCAGCAAGAGCAGTCAGAGACTGGAGCAGGCTGCCCAGGGAGGGGGCTGAGCCACCAGCCCTGGCTGTGTTTAAGGGTCATTTAGATGTGGTGTTGGGGGACAGGGTTTAGGGGGGAACTTGGGAGAGCAGGTTAATGGTTGGACTCGATGGTCCCAAGGGTCTTTTCCAACCTGAATGATTCTGTGATTCCATGACAGGGCTTTGATTCTGGAATGCAGCTGTGAGGCTCTCCCGTGAGGAAGGTGCCTCACGGAGAGGGCTGGCACAGGGACAGACAGCGCTCACCTCCAGTTCCGAGTGGAGCAAAGGCACTTCTCATCCTGGAGGAAACGAAGAACCTCCCTGTGGCTTCTGATTGGGAAGAGAGTTCTCTTCCAAGCCTACGAGGACTGTCATCTCCCAGTTCCCCTTGTAATAAAGGGGATATATCCCTCCCTGTATTTCAGAGACAGCAGTTGGGAAAAGCTGCCTCCATATGAAGACACACACGAGCAGCATCCAGAGAGAGGGATAACGTGTGAATTCAGAGCTGTGCCACATCCTTTGAATCACTCTTCCTGGCCTCGACTCCCAAGAGCACGATGGGCTCCAGCAGCGTTTGGAGCCGGCTGGGTCTCTCTCCTGCAGCGCTCTGCCGCACACCTCACGGGGATGCAGGGGCTCAGCTACATCTCCAGTGAGAACCACGCTGCCCAGCAGAAGGAACATGGCTGGAAGGGGCCATGTTAATGCTGCTCATTGCCCCAGAGGTCGAGATCCTTGAGTTGAGGGCAGGAGAGAGAGAATCCCCCTCTAGAAAAGAATGCTGAAGGAAAAGATCTGGCAAGTTACATCCTGAACATCAAAACAGAAATAGAAGAAGGACTTTCTTTCTCTGCCAAAGACCTGGTGGAGGCCTTTTGCAACACTTCTGCTTCCCACCCATCCACAGGGCAAGTGAGGAAGGTGACCTGGATAGCTCCAGCCCTCCTCCAAGATACAGAAGTCTGCAGAGGGTATGATGAGGGTATGCAGACTGGTATGATGAAGACAAAAATTCCTGTTTAAAGCACACTGCCTCTCTGAACTAGGTCCCTCCTTTTTATCTAGGGACTTTCTAACTGGGCAAAAAAATCAAGAGGGTTCAGTTTGGAAATCCTAAAACTGGCTGTAAGTTGAAAACAATGGGACTGGGTAAGTCCAGATACATTTGTCCTTCCACACATCATGAGGCTGGTCCTCAAGCAGGACAAGCTAATCCCAGGTACAAATCGCCCTTCCCACCAATCAAACAACGCTGTGGCAAAGCTTTCCCGTTCCTACCTCAGCGTAAGGAAAGCTTTCATCCTGTTCAAAAAGCCTTCCGGGCAGCCACTTCCCACCCAGCTTTACCTGCAGCAAGGCGAGTCCCAAGTCCTTTTAACTCCATTGCACTGTAAACATGTGAGCACGAAGCAGTCCTCGGAAGCACGTTTCTGAGTGAGCCTTCGGGAGCTTGGGGAAAGTAAATAAAGTGGCAGAAAGTCTTTCTAGAGGTTTCACAGCCTCTGATTTCCTCACCCGAGAGCCACATGTACAGCAGCTGTCACTTAAGGCTCTCAGCAATTCACACATCCCAATCCAGCTCTTGCTGTTCAGAGCTTGAGAAACACTCAAAGCCACCTCCTCAATTGTCTCCAGAGTAAATAATGTTCAAGGCAGCACAACAAGAAAGTGAGAGGCTGTAAAGTCCTGAGAAGCAGCTGTAGGGTAAACTGTCTTGCCCAGTGCAAGGTGCATCAACACACAGCAAGTTCCTGCCTAGAGCTCTTGCTCAGAACACCCAGCTACTCTCCAGCATACTCCGGGAGGAGGCTCAGCTCACAGTGGTACTGCTGCCCTGCCTGGGGGCACTCAACGGACTGAGCACTCAAGTCCCTGTTACTGGGATTTCTCCAGCCCAGGGAGAAGGAAAGCAGAGGTGGCTCAAAGATGAGGACTGGAATGAAGGCCTGGAGAGATGCATAATGGTGGGCTGAGCCTCTGGGAGGAGGAGTGTTGTACAGGGTGGACTCCAGATGAGTGGAGGGAAGATGCAAAAGCTTGCAAGTGCAGAACTGGAGGAAGAGCAGGAGGTGTACAGCAGGGGTAACATGGGAAGAGGACTATAAGGTTCTAGGAAGGGATTAAGGGACAACTTACAATGGAAACTGGCAACGCAGCTAGAGAAGGGCCAGCACTGCACTTAGACTCCCTGGGACCCTGGGCCCACCACAAACTCTTATGATAGAGGAAGGCCTGGGATAAAAACATGAACAAGCCAACGACCTCAGCATGAGAAAAGATCCCCTGAGCCATCAGGTTTGATCATGGAAACGAAATGCAGTACATTCAGGAACAACAGAGGCAAAGGTGGGAGTTTGTCAAAGACAGTAAGCAAAGAGGGCAGATAGGACAGAGGATGAAGACAAGAGACTTTAGTTTGACTCACTGTCATCCTGGGGAGAAAATTAAGAAAGTTCCCTGGGTGGAAGGAGGCTGCTGGTCAATTCTGAATCCCAAAGGAGAAACTAGAAGGTATTCCTGGGTCAGAGTCCCAGACTTCCATGATCTTGGGCTGGGAGCTCGGAGTGAGATGTGCTTTTCTGGAGATGTAACCTGCTGTTCTGTTCAGCATTCTTCCTCTGCAGGAGGAGGGGCAGGAAGTTAAGACAGAGGAGATAAAAGATGAGAAGTGTAGGCAAGGAATCAAAAGAAAAAGACTACAAGGCATGCAGCACTGGAAGGGCAGTGGCCAGGGTTGAGGCAGGTAACTGGTGGACTTCTGCCAGGAGTCCTGTGATTCACATGGTCTAAAAAATAACCCAAAAAGATTGTTCTGTGGTGCCCGAGGTGTTGCATTTCAGTTGTCACAGTAACACAAAGAGGACAGAAATAACTGGGTGACCTTGAGCTCTCGAGACACAGAAATAAGGTCAAACAGCCTAGAACAGAAGAATTTTTGTCATGCATTTGATGCCTGCAAATAACAGAGGATCCAGATGAGTTTGGAGTCTCAGTCCTCCCAAGACCAGCTAAAGAATGTAACTGTGACAGGCACATGTGTGAGACAGGAGAGGCTTTCCCAACACAGAAAGAGCATCAGAGAAACCTCACCTCCCATAGTCCTGTCCAAAGCCACAGGGTGCAGGCACAGAGATGACGTTCAGCAGAAGAGGCCATGAAGATGTTCAGCAGAAGAGGTTTGAGGACTGGGGGGTGAGGTTTGCAGTGTCTCCAGGCAGCTGCACACAGAGCCCCGAGCTCCTGCGCTCTCCTCCCAGCCAGGCTGCCCAGCAGTGGGAAAGCTGGGCTGGCACAGCACGAGGCCTGGCCAAGGGGCTGGACTGCCTGCAACCTTTAACGATGCTTGTGCTCCTTCCCTAATGCGGAGATGTGGCAGAAAAAACCTGCAGCCTAAAAGTTGAGCTTTTAAAGAAAAAAAAATAAAGCCTTTCTCTGCTATATACATCATTACCCAACGATACAAGCAGCTACTTAGAGTACCTCTGCATTCTTTGAGTAAGAGACCTGATTTTAACAGCCAGCAGCTTTATCCATGGCATAATGTATCAAGAGCAGGCTGAATTGACACTTATGCAAGTCAAAGCAAATGTTTTTAAGATGTGACAGCAGAGCCATTACCAGCTTCATATATTTCATTCTACTTTTGTGCACACAACCAAGCATATTATCAGCTTTTTATTTCCCTCCTTGTTTGCTTCAGGATTCTGATTAAAGTAAGGAAATATTTCATGAGCTGCCAGGTTGTGCTTAAACCATTAGGTCCATCTATGAGAAATATTTATTGTTTTAGGAAATGGGAGAAAAGGAAAGCTGGGGCACTGGTGATACATCTCTTCCACTTAGAAAGCAGAGCAAAAGCTTTTCAGGCTCTTGCTAGCCAGAGATGTTATTCGTGAGAGGCTGAAGTTGGCTTGGTATCAGAACCTGTAATGGCCAGATGATGCAGAGCCCTGCTCTGGTCTAAAGCTCCTGGATTTTTTGGCTTTGTACTGAAAATGTTAATAATGGTAGCAGAATCTATGCTCGGTTAATGTCTTGTAATAAAACCCCACAGGCCTCTGCAACAGTGCTTTTCTGCAGTCTGCCCTTTCCCAGAGATGTCTGAGGTCACTGCACGACTGCACGGCCTCCGCAGCCTGCAGACTGAGGCACTGCGTCTCCTCTGGCAGGAGCCGGTGGGGTTTCACTGCTGGCACTCCTGGAAAATTGCTTGCGTCACCTGACAGGAGATGGCAGAGGCAAGCGGGGCCTGCGAGCCACAGCCACCTGCAGTGGTCACCCAAACACGAGCAGGTTTGGAGCCCCGGGCAGGGGGAGAGCAGCCAGGGCAGCGGGCACCGTGCCCCTGGCACTGCAGAAAGGCCCAGCCCGTGCTGGTACCACCGGCAGCTGCCGCACTGCTCCCCAGAGGCTGGGGACTCCCAGCAGGTCCCTGGCAATGCCACAGTGATGCTCTCCCCCTCCAAGAGCACAGTCACGGGGAGTCCCAGCTGCCTGGGAACGTGAGAGCAGGTACTGTAAGCATGCGTGGTGTGCGGTGGGATGGGAGGCAGGCAGATGGCAGGCAGCACACCAAGGGCTCCTGCCAGCACCGTCACTACCGTACCACCTTGCTGAGCTGGCCCTGCAAGTGCTGCACAGGTACCCAAACCCAGAGGAACTGTGCAATCACAACGGAAAGACCTGTTCTCTAGCCAACGCAGCTAAGCAGAAGAGGGGCGCATGCACACTCTCCCCTTACCAGATATCAGATGAAGCAGAGGAGGGAGGCACGTTGTTTCTAGACTTGCTTGGGCTAACAAGACACTCTGGGGTAATGAGGGTACTTTTCCAGCCATGCTGGAAAGAGCATCTGCACAGCTCCACTGCGTCAGAAAGCTGGGTGAGCCACGTTTAACACAAGCAGCTGAGGGGCAGACAAAGCCTGGCATTCACTGGGGAACACACTGGCTTCCCTTTGCACTCTGCAGGGCACAACAGGAGCTGGTAGACACCAGTACATGGATTTTCAGCTGTTCCAGCTTCCCCAGAGGTGGGGACAGAGTCACAGCTGAGGTTACAGCACCCAGTGCCCCGTCCACATTGCCAGGGCAGGTACAGAGCAGAATGAGTAATGGACAGGGGGAGAAGAAGAGGTGATTTATTTAAAGAGTCTTCCAAATCAGTTCGCTGCGATGGCTGACCTTCTGACAGTGACTTAATCAGCACAAAACATTTCCTTGATTTGTCACCAGCAAATGGCAAAATATTCTCGGAAGAACTTCATCTTTTATCTTCAGAACTATTTACATCAAGGAGGTTAAGCCAGAGCCTTACCCACACACATACAGCACAACCTCTGGAGCGCAACCAGATTTGCTGTTCTTAAGAAACACTACCTGGGAACGCAGTCGTTCTTCTCTTGACTCATATCTGCTTATCCACTACAAAAATAAAAGAAAAACACCTCTGTGGTGCATCATTTTTATTCATGAAGATAAATCCATTTTGTATTATTCTAATGATCTCTTAAGTCTGCAATTTGTACCATTTTACAGCACTAAAAGTTAGAGATGCAGTAAGCCATGTATTTAAGGCTGGTAGCTTAATGGGAATGGCATTAACCACTATTTCAGATTTTTAGTTACGTCCCCCTCCCCATCCTTTGTGATTACCCCGTTACTTAAAAGCAGCATCAGCAATTTGATGGATGTGCTTTTAGCACAGGCCACTACCAGAGGACAAATGTGCTGGCGCATGTTAGAGACTCCAGAGGAAATTTTATCTCCTGCTTTTTTCAAAGAAGTATGAGAGAATTCCCAACTCTCCTCCGTCCTTAAAAATCTGCAGCCATGGGCAAGGCCTGCTTCACTCGTGGTTTTGGCAAGTCACCTTTGAAAAGATGAAAGATCACTTGAGGCCCCCAAATCAGAACCCATGTTGACCTAATAGATAACACCCTCTAATAAGCCTGGCTTTCTTATTTCTCTTTTGGGGTGAGGGGATGGGGGGAAATCTGCAACCCCATTCCGATCAAGTCTAATTCATGATGGAAGTCCTCTCGAGTAGGCAAACAGGAGTAAAGAAAGGTTCCACAGAACTATCCTTGTGATCCTTCACGTATTTCTGAGCCGGGCGACACTGGCCTGTGAGCCCTGTGTCAGCCCACGCTCACCTGCCCTGCTTCGGGCTCCCCAGGTGAAGCAGCACCTGGCTCTGGGGACCGGGAGAGTGTCCCTCCCCACGGCCAGGCCTCTTACCCAGGAGATGCTAGCCTGCAACCAGCCAGCTGGTATCAGCACTTGCCAGCACTCCTGCCCTGCTAATCTACCTTCTCAGCCTTATGAGCCCGTCTTACAAACCAAATAATTCCACGCTTGGCAGTGTTCAAGCAGCGTTTGCCTTCATCACGGAGTTTTCTGAACATCCCCCCAGCTGCTAGGGAGAACAAACACTGTCTTGTAGCAGCCTTTGTATGACTGGCAGCAGATTTGGGAAGTTGTATCCACTCTTCCATTGTGCACTTCGTCCTGTACATGTGCACCAGAAGACAAAAAGGTCTAGCACAGAGCTTATCAGCACACGGCAGGCATTTCGAGCCATCTAGCAAAGAAAAAAACCATGTTGTGCATGTAGGAGAAGGAAATCCCTAATTGGAAACACAATTGTCTCATAAGAAAGGCTCCAAAATCAACAGTCACTCCGATTTATATGGTGTTTTATCAAGCCAAATAGGCCCCAAGAGCTTTGCAAGATGAGACTCTAATAAGACTTATAAAACTAGCCCTCTATTATAGAGGCTAGAGCAGGGAGAGGGGGAGTAGAAGGCCTTTAAGCATGTGAATTGTAACAGAAATATAAGCCTGTCAAATCTTCAGCTAATAGAGGCTGGAGCAAACTCAGAAGGGATCTGCAATAGTTTTGAGTGCAGAGGTTCATGGGGAAGAGGTAGAGCAGCAGGGATCCAGCCACCCGGCAGGGCAGGCTCTGGGACCAGGCTTCCAGCTCCATGACATCCCACTGCCTGGATCAGAGCCCCGCGTGTGGGACAGGCTCTCAGTCCACGGCCTGCAAGTTTGGTGGGTCAGCTCAGGAGACACCTTCCCCAAGTGGAGAGTGAAGGTCTCCTGTCTCACCAACACCAGACTTCCCTACGGTTTCTCAAAAGAAGCTGTGTGCCTTCATCCTACCCATCCGAGACCTTGCACAGAAGAATACAATTTTAAGGCTTTTTCATTTCCTCTTTCCCCTTCCACCCACATAAAGAGGAGAGAGGTTAACTGAAAAACGGAGGGGACATTTTTATTCTAGCCGTTATGGTGTGCCTGGAAGGCAATGAGACCCTGCTGCAATGAGTGTGGGTCAAGAAACATGAAGAGGATGGGCAGTGCCGACCCTGAAACATGCACGTAACATCATCTGCTGGAGCACGTCCTTTGAGTACCACCTCTCCATCATCCCTGTCCTATCCCAGTGATAACACACATCAAGCACAGCAAAACCAGACGGCGTACAAGTCACACTCCACTGCACTGCGCTGAAAACTACACTGAAAAACCCTCAGAGGAAAGAACCGTTGTACAACTAGTTTCAAGGCGAGTTTGAGTTGAACACTGGGCTTGTCAATATCTTGTTTCTGTCAGTTCTACAGTGATTTAAAAGATACATAAATTAGCCACTGAAAACCCAAGACATTAATTCACTGCAGAAGGAAACATCTCCTTCCTTTTGCAACAAGGACAACAAGTGTTTTAATTTGGTTTACATTTGCCTGCTGATGCTGTTTTGTGAGCAAGTCTGTAAGGGCAGAGCCGTGCTTGGTGGTGATGGCTCGAGAGGGATGTAGCCTGCCCTGCTGAGAAGGGGGCAGTCTGCACCTGGCCTGCTTTTTAACCATCACACACTCATCTGCCAGTCAGCCAACAGATTAAGTAAGGCTGTCACTGAGTTTTAACACCTTTACGATCATCTTGCTGAAGTCTGGGAGAAAAACAAGAAACCTGTTTTAACATTTTCTTAGACTTATGGATAAGTAGCACATGAAGAGCACTGTGGTTCCAAAGCATGCCCATCCATAGGGAAATACGTGTAATTTAGGAGCCACATGGCAGGGCCTCAAGTGCATCGACAGGCTCCACCATCTTCCCCACACATGTCTTTAGGACTGCCTCACGGCTCAAGACTGACCTCCAAACCTTGGCAGAGACCACAACAAGCCCACAGAGGCAGCTTGTGGCCCTGCAGGCTTCTGTAACACACCCTTGCTCTCCTTTCTCCAAGCCACTTCATTTTAGCCCTGGAAAAGGGCTGAGCCCTCTGCTGAAGCTCTCCAGGCACTGGCAAACATCGTGCTCCTGGCAGAGCACTGAACTGGCGCCAGCTCCCACAGCCGCAGGCCCAGGAAGGCTGCCTGCACTGGGACAGGCGGCTGGAAACCCAGCGGCACTGCTGGGAGCACACGTCCTCCCCCAGTGCCAGGACAGAGCCGCTGCTGGCCAGGAGACAGCACCCGATTGCCGTCACACGCTGCCCAGCAGGGCCTGCCTGGCCTTGCTCCAGGGCTGCCCTTACCTTCCCAGCTTGACCCGGGGCCTGCCTTGGCACCACGGCCTTGGCTAGCGACTGCAGGGCTGCGGCTGCCCCGGCTGCCGTCACTGGACCTGCTCGACTCTTCTTGCTGGGGTACTGAGGGACCGCATCGGCAAGGCCGAGGCCTCCGCTTGGCCAGCTGGCAGCTCCGCTCCCGGCTCCGCCTGCCCCGACAGCACCAGCGGTTCCGGCCGGCACTCACCCAGCGCTGCAAGGGCCAGGGGCCACCAGGCAGGCAGTAACTGGCCTCAGCGGGAGACCTCCTTCCTCTGAAAAATGCAGCTCAGGGCTGACTAATGCAGCAGAAAGCTCATGTCTCAGTAATCCCCTGCTCGAGACTTTATCAATAATGCAGAATTGGATTGTGGAATACAAACCCCCTGAAACTTAATAAAAGCACTAGCTTAAGCACCAGGCTAACATCATTGGTATTGACAGCTGAGGAGGGACGTTTCCAGCGAACTACACCGCAGAGCCAGGTAAGATCTGTCCCCAGGAGACTGGGTGGGAGACAAAGAGCTCAGAGCAGCTGTGCTCACACCCGAAGTGAAGGGGCTCTGGGTGGAAAACAACGGGTGTAAGAATTAAACACACTTTCCAAAGAGATTCTTCAGAACTGAAGGACTGTAAATTCACAGGGAGGTGTGTCCAATTTTAGACATCCCAGTACTTGGCAAAAATTCATCCAAACACGGGCGTGGGGATGTTGGTAGTATGCTTGCACTGTGAAAGTCACTGAAATGGCCACAAACCCGGATTTCTTACACCTGCTCAGCGTCCCCTCTCACCAGCAGATGCCTGTGCTAAGTCTCTGCGAGCGCCCTGGGGCTGTCCCAGCACAGGCACAGGTCAGCGTGTCCCGAGGGCAGCAGCAGCCCAGCAGGCTGACCCCTGACTTAGGCTGGCCCTGGAACGAGCAACCCTGAGAACAGACCGCCAGGGGAACGGGGCCAAACCCGCAGAGTGCAGCATGCAGACAGGAAACCTCAGAGGCAGCAAAGTGGGCTGAGAGAATGGAGAATGTACACTAAGTACTGGTGAAACTGGAGCCAGGACATTTAGAGGTGTGGATGGTGCAGAAAGACGGGAAGAAAAGCTAGAGACAAACCGAGGAAAAGCTGAGGCTCTTAAATGAACACGCACTATGAATCGACCCAGAGTGAACCACAGAGCAAAGCACGCACACCACCCCCCAGGGCCGGCCGAGCAAATCCCAACTTTCTCAGGCTTAGGGATGGGGCCTGATCCAGTTCCTGATCTTTGGATTAAGGTTGTGATGGATTCTCCCTTACCATCTCTGTGAGAGGCTTCTTCACTGAAGGCCCCCTCCCTGGCTAGCTGGGGAGCAGAGCTGGTGTTGGGGCTGCGTGTCACAGAGCCTCTTCTGAGGCTGCCCAGCCAGCCTGCAGTGAGCTCAGAAGGCAGTGAAGGGCCACAGCAGTCCCAGCCACCCTGCACTCAGCACCCGCAGCTCCTGCACTGCAGGCTCCAGCAGCACCCACAGTACCGGGAGCCTGTCGGGAGGGTTAATCCCCTCAGTCCCCCCAGCACTAGCAGAAGCTGACAGGGACAGTACAGACAAGCCCAGCTTTTCTCAACACTTCATAGGCTGCCATCCAGGGTGAGAACACCTAGTCCAGTGCCAGGCTCCACCTCAGCTCTGGGTACCAACTGCAGGGAGACAGCTGAAATTAGAGTAACACAATTTCAAGATGCTCAGAGGTAAACGCGTTCCGCTGCCTCAAGGCCTCTGTAATCATTAATTATTAACTTAATGTCTGTCTTCCCTGAGGTATCCATTACCCTGTGTATTAATGGCCCTTCCAATAAGACAGGGGGTAAACAGCTTGCAGATTACCTGATAGTATTAATGAAGGTTTGCAAATTGATTTGGTTGGAATAGAAAGTGGTTGGCAGTTAACTGATCTCAGGATGTGGAAAACCAGCAGTATACAATGAAAGATGTTTTCTTTCCTCTCAGCTTTGTGTGCTCAGAAAAGAAGAGGAGCCAGGCACAGCAGCGCTGGCTGTTCTTTTGGATGATTCCCTTCCCTGTCTCCCCTCCAAAGTGTAATTAAGGAGAGCCTCAGGCAGAAAACTCCGCTGTAGAAAGAGGTAACATTAAGGCTGCCATGCTCTAAATGTCCCTTCACAAAAGTTAAGTCAATTTTATGCCTAAGACCCAGGCATTTTCCCCAGGCTTCCTTATTTTCACTACCAAGCTATAGGATAGGCTCAAGGGGTCAGATTCACAAGAGAATTTCAGTGACCAAACTCCAGTCCAATCAAACCCCGAGATCCTCAGAGCTGCCTGCCTAATTCTTGAAATACCTCCAGGTCCACAAACAGAGCACGAAGTGAGGGAATGGAATGGAGACACACTGAGTGTACGGATGTTTACCATTTGCACTTTCTTCTTGCATAGGCTGCTGCTCAGTTTATTTTCTGACTCCCAGAAAGCTGCTTTTACAACCCTCTGAAACGTCTCATTTAACCAAAGGAGTATTTTTTCATCAGCGTTACTTGCAGAAGGATGCACATGTCAGCGGGGGAGTTCAGCCCCCGAGGATATGACAAGACAATTCATACCACAGCACACGGACTCTAGAGATGCTGCTGTTTCAGGTTTGCAGCTCGGCTCTCACCCCAGTCCCACTCTCTGCCACCTTGGTCAGAGTATCACAGTCCATTCGCAAGCAGGACAACCACACCTGCAGGCTGCTCAAGGTAAGGCTGACCAACATTAAAAGGAAGCATCTCCCCCTTCAAACGATAAGGCAAGCCTGAGCAGATGACTGTTCCTATTTTCCACCCAGAGCACCATGTGCTTTTAATAGCCACATGCACAGCAAGCAGCAGTCACGGCTCCAATCTGCCACGCGCTTCGCCGGGCCCCTCGTGCTCCAAGAGATATCTGTATTCCCTGATTCTGTATGAAATGAATGTCAGGGAGTGATTGCAACGGAGAGCAAGTAACAGGCTTTTCTTGATAGATTTTTTGGATACGTTGCAGTTTGCTGTTTAGTCAGGTAGCATCTGTTCTTCAAGCAGAGCAACACGATACTGCCCTTTTGTGTACATTTATGGAAGGAGTTATGATTTTATCCTACATCCTAATAAGAATTCAAACTCAGCTTTTAAAAGGAGAACCTTGTTTGTTCTGGAGTTCTGTGCCTGTTATTTTATCATCATTAAAAATCAAACTAGTCAGACACCAAATTATTTCCTGCTGAGAAATGTGCAAAAGCTCCCTTTATTCCTCTATCCTCTTTACCGCTGGCATCTTGTATTTATAGAGTGTAGATGGAGTACTTAACATCCATGTTTTCTCCTTTTAAATTCTCTCCTTTGATCTAGTCATCCACCCAGGACATTGCTTTGATCCTTGCAGTTTTGCTAATTCCAAATATGCAATTATGCTTATCTGGTCCTGGAGGAGCCGAGTGTTTCCAGCTGTCCCTCACACACTGCTGGTTTACCAACACACCACATCAAATCAAAAGGAACCTGTTCTTGCCCAGAGCACGACAGGCTACAGACTGCTCCTCTGCCAACCTGAAAGCCCTGGGAGAGCCTGTTTCTCCTGGCCTGGCCACGTCAGAGGATGACAGGTCTGTTTAGGGGAAGCAGGATGGAGAACAGGCTGACCTGCCTGCAGTAGAAGGGCATCTCATCATGCTGAAAACTGAGGTAGGTGAGTGAGGGGAAGAGTCCAGAAAGAAATGGTCACAATGAGGCACAGAGCTGTGGGCTCTCAGACAGCCATGCCAGCTAGAAGCCTGTTAGCTCACCTGCTCGTGCTCTTTCCCTCTCTCTTCCACCACTTTTCAGTCGTTCAAAAGTCACTGCTTACAGAGCTGGCATTTGATGCCAGGAACCAGGGGATATGTGAGAAACTGGACGTCATGGCCCGTGAAGGAACTGAAGTTAGCAGGGAAGGCAGCAAAAATGGCACGGGGAGCAGTTCTCCAAAAAGACAACCACATTCCTCCTCTCACCAACCACATTCCTCCTCTCACCAACCATATTCCTCCTCTCACCAACCACATTCCTCCTCTCACCAGCCACAAGGAGAGTGGGCAGAGACTCTGGTTCCAGGCCTGTTTGTTGCTTGTTTTTAAATATCTTCTCTTTTGTAATGTCATCATGCCATGTGAGTAAAGACTGGTTATCTAAACCCGCCTGTTCTCTCTCCAGGGGAGCAGGGAGGGAGGCAGAAGAGGAGGAATGCCATCATTTCCTGATGGGATCTGAGTAGTAAGGGATTTTGTTTCAGCTTCCAGAGGACTGAAACAAATTGAAATGCATTCATTGTTCAGTATTCTGACACCACATTGTTGCTTAGCACCTGAAACTGATCCGATGGAAGACGTGACCACAGCCATGATCTCCTCTCTAGTTCTACCTTCTTGTTTGCCATCTCCCATTCTTAGACTCAGAAATAAATTAAAACATTTTCTTAACCTGTTAAAGGGTCATAGGATAAAAATAAAAAAGGAAGGAGAATATAAGACAAACTGAGCAGACAGCAAGTGGCCACAACTATGCTACAGCAGTTAATTAATTTTCTTCTTACATGAGCCCAGACAAACCTACTGGAGATGCAGATTTTTCACACTGAAAGGTAAGCCCAGGATCCCTTCCCTTCCCATACAGAGGCTAATACCTCTGCTCTTGCAAATTGAAGGTCAAAGCAGCAGTTTCTGTGCAGAAGCTTCTCCTACCAACAGCACAAGGAATAATGACCTGCTGTGGCTTAGCACCACCCTGGCACTACCAGCAGCTTTTCAAGTGGCAGACAACACAGGGAAGGCAGGGAGATGAGCCACTAAATCACCCTCTTCTACCCAGCAATCCTGCCAGCAGCAAGGCAAAGCACGGTTTTCATGCTTTGCTTCAAACAGGACTGACAACACCAGAGCAGCCCCAACACCACCTTGTATTTAATAGGTCAGATGAGAGGTTAAAGAAGATTTCAGTTTGCCAGTCTGCCCTGGTGAGAACTACTTCCCAGGAGTTCTCAGTAGTTCAGACAGGTCCATGACTCAGTGTCTGCCCTCACAGAGTGAACCCTGATGCAACACCAGGGTGCAAAACAGAGTTGTGGGCTGGGAAAAGATATCTGTGTGCACAATCCTGTTACACCACTCTAGTGAAAACCCTTCCAGGAAAAGCTGTGGTAGTGAAAAATTCATGTAGGTGGCTGATGTTGGAGCTTTTATGAAGTTGGCTTTCCTTGTAATGCTGCAAAGCTCTTGTGCAGGCCGAGTTTGCTTCCTACAGACCTTCTGTGGCCACCATTAGCTGAAGTTTCAGGCAGGGTCACTGAAATCTCTCAGCAGAGTTGTGTTTTGCAAACTGCTTCACTGCTTCAAAGTGGCAGCCTTCTGAACCAGCTTTTCCAACCTGGATTACTTGCTTGACATTTGATAAATCTCAGTGAACTCCCTTCCTTTGTAAGGGAGAGCATCTAAAATTCATTCTTCTTTGTATTACAGAAAATCCTATCTAGTCCTCCTCCAGAAAAGCTTACCACTCTGTTGATGCTGCAGCGGGGCTTCCAGCTCCAACAGCTTTTGGAGTATCAGTCCTTGATACCAGACAGGCCTGTTGCATGTTTCTCAGCTTTACGTGTCAGTGTTCTGCCTGAAAGAGGCAAGTTAACCACAGGGTTGGTTGTAAATGCAGTGGGGGATGGAGGGGGTAAGTTTGAGACAGCAAAATCCTGAAGCATTTAGAGAAGATTTTTAGTAACGTTTTTAAAAAACAGACCTGGTAAGAAAGGCACCAATTTTGTGGCTGCCAGTTCAAAAACTCCCACTGTTGTCTCAGTACTCACACCTTCAGCTTCAGAAATATTTGTTCTACTGTAACACCTGAGCGGACGAGAGCGAGGTATCCCAGGTAATAGCAGGTATTTCCCTGGCTGTTGGCTAAACAGAAAGAAGAAAGATCACTCCCTAGGTGATTCTGCATTGAGCTGAAACATACTTAAAACTTGGAATTACAGTGCCTCACTTTTCTGCTCTTGAAACATTCGTCTGCACAGGTGGTGTACCTTTGGGGGCAGGGGGTGAAAGCAGAGGGGAAAATGGGAGGATATGGAGGTCATGTATCTTTGAAAGAAAAGAGGGAGGAAAAGAAGAAAAGGGAAAAAGGTACCATGGGAATAGAAACTGTTCAGATCTCATTCCTTTGGATAGAACATAAGCATCAGACATATAACATGGTCCCAACCAAACACAAGCACCTAACACACTCCATCCGCATAAGCAGCCAAGCATATTTTGGATGATAGATGTAGGACTGGCCCATATTTATCACTTAGCTATCTTAAGATTTGATCATCAGATAAGCAAGAAGACTGTTAAAAAGCATCTGCAGAAGCTCATACTCTGAAGCTGCACAGATTCAAAAACTGCTGTGTTTCACTTTCATGCCATTTTACCCTTAAGAGATAGATGGCTCTAAGTCACTTGGCATTTGTACTGGGAAGCCAGAGCAAACAGACAAAGCTGGATAAGGCTTCTCTGCTGTGTGTGCTGACAAAGTAATGAACAAACATGTCAAGCCAAAAGCCAGAGGCTCTGGGAAGCATGTCCAGCAAGGCTACAGCTCTTAATAAATCCAGAGAGAGAGGTGGTAACGTTTTCAAGGCGGAGTGCAACGCAGCAATTCTCAGGGTAAACGGCTGCAGTTGGCATCGGTCGATTAAGACACCTCCTGGGCTTGAGGGATGGCTCTGGAGGAAAAGAAAGATGAAGTAAGAGAGAGAAAACTGGAAGCATGGCCTTCTACAGCATCTAACTGCCTTGTGCAGGTGGGACATGATCCCCACAGCCACTGCACGCACAGGCACCCTCCTACCAAATCGGGAGCTCAGCAGAGCTGGAGAGCACGGGCTTTGTGTCGGAGATCAGAGACTCCACACAGCTGGTTAAAAAATGCAGTCTGACCTCTGTTCTAAAGCAGTTCAGGGATTTTTTTGTCCCAGAGCTTGAGAAAAAAAGGTAGAGCTATAAATTAAAATTGCATTAGTAGTTTCTGTGGTGGTCTGCAGAGAGGGAAGGAGAGCAGCAGGGAATTTTTTTGCATTTATAAGAAGTTATACCCCACAATAATATGCAGTGCTTTAGCATGGAAACACGGATCCACTAGGAAAGAAAAAAAAAAATAACGTTTGAGCATTATATTGCTCAACAGAGAGAAAATGGCATTACTGAAAGCCCTAGTACATTAATTGCTGTTTCTAGCATTCTCATAACCCCGTATGTCTTTGTGATACCTGCATAACAGCATAAACCTCTCATTCTTTCTGAAATAATTCTTTCTGTGCAGTTTCCTACACACGAAATGTGCGGAATTTGGACACATTTACTTGCAGTTGGCACTATTTCCAGGTGATTTCTTGCTATCACTTAGGGAACTTGCATCCTCTTTCAGCTAAAAGTCAAGTTATATTCCACACCTTGGTTTTATACTCAAAGGGTAGTCTGAAATTAATCCAGAGACATACCCTTTTATTGGGTTTGCACTGTATTTCCTGTTCTAATGCTAGATTTTTTTGATGGAAGGTAGCAATCATTTAAACATTAAGAACAGTCATCCTGGGGACACAGTTGTCAGATTTAAGGATCAGAAATTATATAGGCAGCTATAAAAGGATAGGAAGTGGATAGATCAATATTACGAGGTCCAGTAATTCTCTGAAGTTTTAAAATGACATGAGAAAACCGTTTGCAAGAATAACTTGATGATTTAAGTTATGCAGCAGCTCCAGGGGCAGGTGAGAAAGAAGTTGAGACCTCTGTACGGTGCCCTGAAAGAGTTAAGGACATATTTATCAGAAAGGCTTTTGCTCTGAAGCAAGAGCAGGCTAAGTAGGACCTGCAGTATGATCCCAATCCCAAGGCTGGAAAACAGAAAGCCCTGACGTTTTTAGTGCCCCAGGCAGCACCGGCGGGCAGCTCATCTGAGGGAGTGTTGAGAGAGAACAGATCCCTACCGTTCCACAGCCCCTTCAGAGGGGCCACTCAGCACCCTCCCAGATCCCTCTTTACCTGCAGAAAGAGAGCAACCATCATTGAATTAACCTTCCATTTCCATCCCACAGACAGCTGTGTATGTTTATGAGCAAGGCCCTGAGCACACAGCAACGCGCTGCTTTGTGATACCAACCCTAAGTTATCTGGCATAGTTACAAAACATTTGGTCAATGCCTTTTTGGTGCTCCTTCCATGTGCAGAGGAGGAAGGAATGTGCCATCACGTTGACTAGAACATGGGTTCCCAGTAAGGATGTGGGTATTTGAAAGCAAGCCCAGGGTGCAGCAGCTCTGCCAGTTTGAAGATCTGCTCAGAACTCACGTTCATTCAGGAAGAGGTTCACAGCTCACATGGAACTGCAGCGAGTCAGAGGGGTCCAAAGCTCGGCTAGAAAAGCCACACATAGGGTAGGACAAAGTTGGATATCCCATTCCACTCTGAAACTGAACCAGATAAATGAGAGTGTCATTTGGTGTGTGGGAAGAGTGTTCAAATCACGTCATTACCCATCCCATCTGACTCTAACCGTGCAGTACAGGTGAGTTCAACTCTTCATCTAAGATGACTTTATGCATTTCACTGGGATTTCAGAATTCAGCCTGCAGACCTAAGCATTTCAGACAGGTCTGAAAAGCAGTTGCTTGGTATAGTGATTTTTCTAGGACACAGACATTTAAGGTTGCAGCACGAAAGTTTGGAACCTGTAATGTTTTGGTGGTTCTTTAAACTGGACACCACAATTCCCCCTCGCTATGCAAGTCTGAACCAACGATCCAGATTTCTCTTCCAGTGCCCTTTGAGGATAAACCTAGCTAGAAACTCCCTTTTATCTGCCGTGAGAAGGTAACTTTCTATCAGCAAAAATACTAGTAAAATTATTTAATTAATGAAAAAAGCCAACTGCTTTTGGTTCATTTTCCTGGTCCTATTCTTTCCCAATGCTTTGCAAATCAGCCTTCATTGACAGAGCACAGCAGGGTTTTGGCTGTTAAGAAGAATCCAAATGAAGCTTCAGCTCGGAGCACCCCTAACGGAGGGGGAAATGCCCCAGCCTTGTCCCGGTGTACCGGGCAATGGAAGGGTACGCTGGGAGGTGAGCTCTACTCTCTACAACACATTTCTAGAGAAAGAGTCACCCAGGGAAGCACCAGGCGGGCTGACTGCCTGGGCTTTGGGCAGACTGTGCTCAGGAGCCTCAGGAATCTCAGCTGAGATTCACCTTGGAAGCCTCCCATTTCAAAGTTCTGTCAGTGGCTTCTCAGCAGTGGTATTAGGCCAGGCTGTATTTAAACTGGCATTAGCAATTCAAAGTATCTCAAAGCAAGGACATAATCCTTCCAGGGAGTGGAAACCTTCCTCTCCTACGCTTTCTAGCAGCAAAATAGTAGAATTCTAAATTAGCAAAACCAGGGTAAAGTGTGGAAGGTTCCCATGGGAGAGAGGTTTCAACACCAGGGGAACCTCATTGCCTGTACCTTCTATGTAGTGAACACAGCAACTCTACCTGAGCAACTAGCTTACAGCAGTAACTCTCCTCACACATTGCATAATGAAGTCCACTCTGTAGCCTCCGAAGCTGTTTAACCCTCAAAAGTTACTTATTCCAGGCTACCAGCCAACTGAATGCTTAAGTAGAATATTTGCAGCTATGATACTCACAGGCTGGTATTCATCTTGTCTCAGAAATTGTTTAGGGCAGAGAGGTTAAGAAGAATAGAGTGCAGGTTTTAAAAAGATTTGTTTCTAAGAGACACTTCACTAGATTCATTCAATTTAGTGAAGAAACTAAGGTTAGGAGCATGCCTTTTGGAAACTATTGTCTCACAGTAATTTAATACATAAGTTTTCAAAAGAAGACAGAAAGCAGTTAAGAAATGTTGCAGTTTGGGTAGATAAGAAGCTATCTCATTAGTATGGATTAGATCTAAACACCTCAGGAATAGCTGTCAGCCTCCTCACAAGGCAAATCCTACACTACTTCCTTTCAGACTCTACAGGCTAAGAGCTTTTAAGGGGTCCTGTCATCTCACAGATTTACCGACTAGTCTGAAAACAGCCCTGAATGAAAAGAGAGAAAAAACCCGCTAATATAAATAAGGAAATTAGATCTGCTTTAAAGACATTTCACTGATCAGACAGGCATTGTTCTCAAATAATGTTTTTCAGCTCAGGACCCTCTATTGTAAGGGGAAGGAGTCTTCAGAAAGACAGAAGAGCTATTAAAACTCTCGGCTCTGAGCCTGACCACAGACTACACATCTCTGTGGCCAGGCAAAGACCCGGCAGAGCTGCTGCTCGGGGTTCTCAGAGCAGCAGAGGCTGGGCAAGCTGCTTTCCTCTGCAGCGGGTGGGTCATCTGCTCAGCCAGCCCGACCTTGTGTGTACCTGCAGGCTGCCTGGCCCTCCCAAACCCCCCAACCGGGGATGACCGGGGTGAAAAAGCTTTTTCTAACGTTGCTTTAAATAGATTTGCTTCAATATACAGGTGTTTTCACTCACTCCTGTTTATTTCAATGGGATTCCAGAGTTGGAATCATGAAGGGGGAAAACCGGGAGCCAGGAAGGAGTGGCAAGAGAAGACAAGAGGGACAGGCCAAGGCTGGACTTTACTGAGAGGCCTCAGCAGGCTGGAAAAAGGGGCAACAGGAACCTGATGAATTCAGCAAAGCCTCCCTACCTGGGCCAGCTCAGCCCCCACGCTGAGGGCAGGCTGGAGCCTGATTTCTGGGCAGCAGCCCTGCAGAAAGGACTGGTGGGGCTGACAGCAACACAGTAGATGTGATGCTTTGTCCGGAGATACACAGAAGCCAAATGGCAGCTCCTCAGTTCACCTTAAGTCATCTGCAAAAGCCTTCGGAAAGAAGATGGAGTTACAGTTCTCTGAAAGAGAAAGGAGAAGATATCCCAGGCAGCAAGAAAATAGCATCCCTCACCACGCTCTGAGAGTACACAGAAACAAATAGCCCCAGAAGCAACGTTTGCAGATAGGTCAGAGGTATTGCATTTGCTTTGGCTTTGTTTTTATCCCATTTCCCGTGCCCCAGAGCGCTGCAAGTGAGACAGAGGTATTGTGACAAGCCATCCACTCTCCAAGGGGGAAGGAGGCACTTGGCAATCGCTGTGCCTCACGCTGCTCAGGCAGGAACCCACAGCCCCTGGTTCCAGCACTGGCATCTAGGTGCAGGGTCTCTGGAGCAGACGCAGCAGCAAACAGCCCATCCCTGGAGAGCCATTCCCTGCATAAACAGCTGCATAAACAGCTCTGCAGCAGCAGTCACAAGCTGGCTCTGGAGACTTTTATGTCTTCAGTTTCTAATGAGGACCATTTCAATACTTTTTTTAACATCCTGTCTCCCTAATAAAAGTCAGCTCCAACGTGGAATGGCTCTAAGAACTGCAGTCCCCTGATGATAATCGCTTTCAAGAGATGTGGCATGGTGAGCAACACGAAGGTGGATTCAGACTGCAGCTTTTGGGAGTCCTACAAGTCACTAATTACACATCAGCCCTCAGCGCAGCAGTGTGTAACACCGCGCTCTACTGCAGGCAAGATTCAAAGAGAAATTACACAGTTCAGCACTAAAGTGGGAAAGTTCCCTCTGACATTAAACAGCAGACTCCTCGGGAGTCAGTTCTGAAAGATGCAGGAGTCCAGGAAGGCTGGACATTTCTTAAGAAGGACATCTTCAAGGAGCAGGAGCAGGCCATCCCCACCTGCCATAAGACAAGGCCGGCCTGGCTGAATAGGGAGGTTTGCCTTCAAATCAGGGAACAAGGAGGGGTTCTGGCCTCTGGAAGAAGGGGCAGATGATTCATAATGAGTATAAGAATGTTGTCAGGTCATGCAGAGAAATAATTAGAAGGTTGAAAGCTGAACTAGAAGTCTATCTGGCTTTAGAGGTGAAGAGCAATAAGAAACATTGCTATAAATACATTAATAATAACAGAAAGGCCAGGGAAGGCCTCCATCCCCTGCTGGATTCTGAAGGCAATATGGTAATAAGAGAGGAGGAGAAGGCTGAGGTGCTTGATGCCTTCTTTGCCTCTGGCTTTAGCAATGGAAACGCTTGCACCAGGGAAAGTCACTCCCCAAGCCAAGAGCTGGGGCCAGGAACACAGTGCCCCCCTGCAATTCAGGAGATGGTCCATGGCATGCTCCTCACTACCAATGTAAATGCATCTGTGGGCCCAGGCGGGTTCCATCCTGGAGTGCTGAGAGAACGGGCAGGGGTGCTCACCAGGCCACTGTCCACCATTTCTCAGCAGTCCTGGCTGCCTGGGGAGGTACCAGCAGATTGGAAGTCAGCCAACAGAACACCCATCTATAAGAAGGGACAGAAGGATGATCTGGGGAACTACAGGCCTGTCAGTTTGACTTTGGGACCAGGAAAGCTCATGGAGCAGATCATCCTGGGTTCTGTTGTGCAGCACACGCAGGACAACCAGGTGATCAGGCCCAGTCAACGTGGGTTTATGAAGGGCAGGTCTTGTTTAGCAAACCTGATCTCCTTCTCTGACAGGGTGAGTCGCTGGTTGGATGAAGGCAAGGCTGTGGATGGTGTGTGTCTGGACTTTAGCAAGGCATTCCACACCGTTTCCCACAGTGTCCTCTTAGAGAAAGTGACTGCTCTTGGCTTGGATGGGCATAAGCTTTCCTAGGTGAAAAACTGGTCAGATGGACGAGTCCAAAGAGTTGTGGTCAATGGAGTTAAATCCAGTTGGCTGCCAGTCACGAGTGGTGTCCTCCAGGGCTCTGTACTGGGGCCACTCCTGTTTAACATCTTCATCAATGATTTGGATGAGGGGACAGAGTGCTCCCTTGGGAAATTTGCAGATGACACCGAGCTGGGTGGAAGTGTCGATCTGCTTGAGGGTAGGGAAGCTCTCTACCAAGGGATCTAGACAGGCTGGATCGCTGGGCCAAGGCCAGTTCCATGAGCTTCAGTGAGGCCAAATGCCAGGTCCTGCCCTTGGGCCACGCCAACCCCCAGCAGCCTCCAGGCTGGGGAAGGAGTGTCTGGAGAGCGGCCAGGCAGAGAAGGACCTGGGGGTGTTGATTGACAGTCACCTGAACATGAGCCAGCAGTGTGCCCAGGTGGCCAAGAAGGCCAATGGCATCCTGGCCTGGGTCAGGAACAGGGTGGCCAGCAGGAGCAGGGAGGTGACCATTCCTCTGGACTCGGCTTTGGTGAGGCCGCACCTCGAATACTGTGTCCAGTTTGGGCCCCTCTCTACAAGAAGGACATTGAGGTGCTGGAGAGAGTCCAGAGGCTACAAAGATAGTCGAGGGTTTGGAGCACGTGTCTGATGAGGACAGGCTGAGGGAGCTGGGGCTCTTTAGCCTCGAGAAAAGAAGGCTGAGGGGAGACCTTATTGCCCTCTCCAGTTCCCTGAAGGGAAGTTGTAGCGAGGCAGGAGTTGGTCTGTTCTCCCTGGTGACAAGGGACAGAACAAGAGGCAATGGCCTGAAGCTGACCCAGGGGAGGTTCAGGCTGGATCTCAGGAAGTATTTCTTCCTAGAAAGGGTTGTCAGGCACTGGAATGGGCTGCCCAGGGAGCTGGTGGGGTCACCATCCCTGGAGGGGTTTAAGAGGCAGGCAGATGATGTGCTTAGGGACAAGGTTTAGTGGTTTTGATAGGACCAGGAGTAAGGTTGGACTTGATGATCTTGAAGGCCTCTTCCAGACTAAACTATTCTATGGTTCTAGGATTAAACAGCAGAATTCCCCTCCAAGCAGAGGTCTGTCTAAGCCTCCTCAGCCCATGGCATCCTGAGGCTCTGTTAAAGCCCAGAGGTAAGAACTCCTGCACTTGCTGAACTGCAGAGGCCAAGAGCTGGGGTCTGCAGAAGTCATCTTGTACCCAGATTGCCACCTGCCTTCCACTTTCTGTGGAAGCTAAAGATAGCCCCCAGGCTCCTGGGACAGGCCCAGTGGAGAGAGCGTCGTTCCTGCTGCTCGGGGGGCAGAGTGAGATCAGGCCTGCAGTCAGCCCCACGCGGCAGGGCACAATCTACATGGAATTTAGGAGTTCTTTCATTTAGCTGTCTTTGCTTTGGATGTATGACACCCATACAGAGCAGCTGTCAAGCACAGATTTGACAGATGTGGCTTGAAAGAACATCAGAAAGCGCGCGGCAGCCTTGGGACTACTTTGTATTAAAGCAGAGAACGCAGATTATCCGAGACACAAAAAGAAGTTAACATTGCCTCGGCCCTGCCTGTTCTCTATCGGTACACAACTGCCACTTAGAGTAATGAAGAAACAGAGAGGAGAAACTGGGAATTTGAAAGCTGCAGGATTCCTGGCTGTTAAGATAATAAGCAATGCTTTGCACGTGTTTGCTTTTAACACAACCCGGCGCAGGTCCGACGGGGACAAAGAAAGACAGGCACCGATTAAACCGCATCATTTTCTTTCTGGTCACAAGCGTTACTTTGCAGCAGAACTAGTCACAAACGCTTCAAAAAAAAGCTGTCTGAATTCAAACCCAGTCTTTTTACAGAACCCTACAGAGTTTCGAAAAGACAAAAAGACAACAAAGCTTAAACTTGTCTAGCCTTTCTTGGAAATATTGGTGTTTCTCTGAAATTGATTTTAGATGTCTTCAAGAACGGCACCATAATGATCTCCAGGTTTTAGCAACAGCGATTCCCTAACAAGGTCAATCAAAAAAATTAAATAATTCAGCCATGGTTTCAATCTCATTCTCAAGGATTCAAGGCTAAAATTTTCAATTAAGACTTTGAAAAACTCTTCTCCAAGCGTGCAGAAATGACAGATGAATTTGGGAAATGCTTTGAAACAAACAAACAAAACATATTGTCAAGCTTTTATTTTCGCTTTCCTTTGTTTTCCAGGAGTAGGTGTCATCTTTCAATCAGTACCAACATGCAGCAGGAGATTTGTGTTCACTATACTTGCATGTGTAATGATGCCGGTATAATTTGCAGCAGATGTACATTCAGGGAGAAATTATTTTCCTCGGAATATATTTGTGTGGGAGGATGAAGCATGGTTATAATGAAGGTGCTGTGGGAGCCGAATGACTTTGCATCTCAAGTACAGGTGCATTTGGGTGTAACTTAAACATAGTTTGCAGTCTCTCTAAACGGAGCATTTATAGCCAATTACGCTTGTCATTCACCTTGCAAATACGTCTATCTAATTTAACAGCATATGCAGTAAGCAGAAAAATAAAGGATATTATATTAGCTGACAGCAGAATAGAGGTGTAGATATCAGCATCTGTATATATTGCACATTTGGCAGATTTCTCAACCAAAATACAATGAATTCAAACAGTGGCCTCCAATGCCCTTATTCTCTCTGCATCAGAAGCCTCCTGTCAAATGCAATTTCCTCCAGGAAGACATGAATCTAGCTGAGACTTTCCAAAACCCGTCCAAGTGATTTGGACACTCACTTCTCATTAGTATTAACAGCAAACAGGCACGAGCATCTCCTAACCGCCTTCAGAAATCTACGATGTATTTTTTGTGGCTGTTAAATGACTCGCTGGGCAACCTGCACTAGAAATGACAAATTGCATCTTTGTTTCCCCGTACGCAGACATTCATAATGTCCCCGCACCAAATGTCAGGATTTTCCCTCAAAAGGACAGCTGAGATGTGGTGAGAGGGAGAGGAGAGACAGACTTTTGCAGTGTTTGGATCAAAGGACAAAGTTCACATTCCAAACCCGTCTCCTCCGCAGAAGGCCGCATACACCACTCAGGACAACGCCGCGTCCCTTGCCATCTTCCTGTCAGCGCCCCAGGCAGGCACGTCGCTGCGATGGGAAAGGGATGCAGAGGAGCTACAGGGCTGCGTGTGCCGCGTGCAGCGGATCCCGAGCAGTGCCCTGGAGAGGGCTGTTGGCACGGAGGGAAGGGACAGGCCAAGCACCGGCCCCACACCGGTCCCGTGTCCCACAGCAGGCTCCAGCTCTTCTTTTATGACTCAAATTTTCACCGTTACACCTTAGGCAATATTTAGTCCCACACACTGTCCCAGGAATCACCTCCCCATCCAAAAGAGGAAAATGTGGACCAAAGAAAAGCCAAGAGATTTGTAAACTGCCAATAGGTTATATTCTCCCCTCTCCACACCAGACTGAGGGCTGGAAGGAGGCTTGTGAGAGATTTCATTCCTGTTACACCCAGCTTCAACGCTTCACACCCTTGGAAGCCACTTCTCAAACCAAAAGCACTGCGAATCCTTTCAGACCGAAATGCCATCTTCCACTCCTCTGTCACTTCACCATTAAGCTGGTAGTAGCTTTTCCTTTCAAAGCCCTAACAAAGTAAGCCTTACCAATAAATATATATGGAAGTGAGTGAGTAATATTGAGCTTTTTAACTCCCTTATGTGGCTTCTTGATCTGTTATTTAACTGACATCACTTCCCTTTTTTTCAAGTGTATTTCATTTATATATGTCTGGTTTCTAGAATCTGCTCCATTTCTCTTATCTCTTGTATTTTAACAATCCACATGACCAGGCTCTGTATCTCCTTTAGCAGTCGGAGAGGGAGATACATTTGTTCATCGCCGTTATTAAAATTCTAAATAACTCCCTCCCTTTATTTGATTTTAGTGAGATTCTGGCCATTTCTCCATCCCAAGAAGACTAGATTCATTGGAACGTAACCCTGACAGAAGCCTTGCTTCAAAACTTGAATTTCAGTTCAAAACCCCATCAATTTAAGGTATCCCCAGAAGATCTGGACAAGGTGGGCCGTTGTTATGAACTGTGTCCAGCAGTGGTTTAAGAGGAAACTAAAATTGTTGTTTGCTTCTTAAGGCTGAGGAAAAAAAGCCACAAACAAAACGTGAGACCATTATTTACTTTCATGTATATTTTAAGTCCCGGCAGCAGTCCTGACAGCTACTTCGCTGAAGTAAGGACAGACTTAAACCCTTAAATCTGACTTCTGAGGCATTATCTTCCCCGTATTAGTGGAATAAACTACTTAAAACAGAGTTCTACTTTGCTAGGGGCCTCCCTAGACTCCCTACCAGTCTGTCATTGATGACTTTTACACACAGAGAGCATTATGTTAAGAGGCTCATCCCAGCAACGCCGGTATTAACTACCAGGAGAGACACCCGCAGTGATTCCTCGCTGATCCTTTGAGAAATAGCAGTGATTTCCCTCATCTTTCCATGAGCTCAGCGTCCTGTGGTTTTGTGGAAAGCCTCTCCCTGGATATATCACTCTGCTCACAGCTGTTTAAAGGCACCTCTTGGCCAAAGTGGGAGTCGGTGGAATTTATTCAAATAAGACCGTAGAAGCCAAAGTAATTTTCATTCCTGTCCTTGCCAAGTCCCCTTGCCTCTCACAGCAAGAACAGCAGCCACTCGCTGCGACACCAGGGAAAAGAATGCGCTCACATGGACACTTCGGAGAAGTGACCAAAATCAGGCATATGTAAGTTAAAACTTTCCTATCACTTCCTAATGTCCTGTCAGACCTGCTAGCCACCAAAAGATCAGAAGATGCAGAGTTTCAACTTTCCACCCATTCCCTTGGGACCACAGTGGAAGAACAGCAAAATTAATGTTCCGGGATGAAGAGGCTTCAGCTACACTGCACAGGAGAGAAAGAGCTGGAATTAAGGGCACCTCAGCTTTGCTGTTGTTACTCCCAGGCCTTTCAAAAGCAACCAAGCATCAGTTGTGTCCGTTTCTCGATAAAGAAATTTATCTTAAACTCCCAGTTCCTCCCAGCAGTGTCCTGCCACCTGCTTGTACAGACTGCATTTCATCACGGCTCAGGTCACCCATCTCCAGTCTCAGCACCACCCCCAGAGGGGAGCCTGCCTGGCTTTCCTGCCCGTGCTGCCATCTGAACACCTCCAGACTGAAAAGCAGCAGAAGGCACTTCATCCTACCCCAGCCGAAACCTCTGCAATGCCCTCTGCGGGTTCCTCTGCTGCTTATCGGAACACCCTAGCTTAGATCTGACTTTTAGACAGCACAGGTTCAGGAATCAAATCCTACTGCTGAGAGGTCGCTCAGCTGCCTTAGTTAAATCCAGTAAGGATGCACGGCAGTGTCAGCCCTTGGGGCTGTCTTTCCATCTTTCACCAGGGTCAGACACACGGTGAACGAGCGAGCTCACCACAGGGGATGCCACGAACCCTGTGCTGTGTGTCCCCAGCAAGCGCTCTCAATGCACCTACCACATCTTCTCCTGGGCTTCAGCATGTTCTGCCCCTGTAAGGTACCAGTGTCGCTGCAAAGCGTTGCACCAGCCACTGCTGGTTCTGTAAATAACTTCTCAATGCTATGCCTTTTTCAAAGCAATTTGAACGATTAAAACTGTAACAGCATTAAAGTGGCACACGTACCTTCAGCAGAGTCTCCCAGGTGCGTGGTCTGGGAGCTGAATGCATAGAGCCTTTTGGTGCAGCACTGAAACTGGAGAGTAGTGCTGGACGGGACACCTCCTGCATCAAGTCTATA
This sequence comes from Todiramphus chloris collaris, assembly GCA_025345505.1. NCBI lineage: Eukaryota > Metazoa > Chordata > Aves > Coraciiformes > Alcedinidae > Todiramphus > Todiramphus chloris. The sequence goes on along the minus strand of JANVCC010000340.1, from coordinate 75,273 downwards.
GCAGTCGTGAAGTCTTTTGGGAACTTTGTAAATCCTTCTGCAATTCCTCTTCTGTAACTCAAAGCCCCAGCTGGATTTGCCCGGGGGAGCTGTTTTCTTTCGTTCGGGGGTTTCCACCAGTTGTGGGCCGCACCAGCAAGGTGTGTTTGTTCTCTGACCATGAACCGAACACACTGCCTGAGAGCAAAGCATTGCAATACACAAGGCATTTCCAAGTCATGCATACTGACTGCTTCGTAGCCAGGTCCTACTGATCCGGAAAAACTTATCTCACGGACTTCATCCCAGTTTTGTGACTGGACAGAGTTGTTACTGCTCCAAACAGTGTGGTTTGTGTTGCTGGAGTTTGGTGTGCTGAGAAACAGAGGAAGACTGTGTCTCACCTCGCAACGAGCTGGAGGCCAGCAAGACAACAGATAGCTGCCTGGTGAAGCAAATTCTGCACCTTATGCCTCCTACTCTGTCTCTGCGGTACAGCAAAGCGGGTGAGCGGCAGCTGTCCGGGACAACCTACCCAGCCCGTTCCTGGCTGGAGAACCCAGCTAGTGGCATGTACAGCACCAGCACAGCTCGGCACCTGCACCAGGGGGACAGGGCAGCTGCCAGCACCACAGAGCCAACCGGACCGTGGGCCTGTGCCCCTCGGCACTGGGCTGAAGGGCCGTGGAGACACAGCGGCACCGCCGGGCCCGGGCAGACGCGGCAGAGGGCTCCCGGAGGGCCCGTGCTGGGCGGCCAAGAGAGGCCAGCAGCCCGGGCCCGTACAAGGCTCTCGGCGGGACAACTGCAGGCAGGTGCTGGGGCTGCGCTTCACAGCCGCGCCACTGGGGCGCAGGCGTCCCGAGGGCTCGAGCGGAGGGCCGGGCGACGGGGCAGCACCCGGCCCCGCTCAGGCTGCCGCCGGAGAGAGAGGCACCGGGGAGAGAGGCACCGCGCAGCGCGGCCCGGGCCCGGCCTCAGGGGAGCCGGAGCCGCGAGGCCCGTTCCGGAGCCGGAGCCGCGCTCTGCTTCCGCCTCGCTCGCGGCGCAGCGGGCCCGCCACGGGCGTGAGCGCGCGCCAGGCGGGAAAACGCGGCCCAGCGCCCGCGCGTGACGGGATGATTGACAGGGCGCGCGGCCGGATGATAGGGCGCGCGGCGGGGCCCGCGGCCAACCCGTCGCCTCGGCGCGTTGCGCACGCGCGCGACCTGGGCGCCACTTTCGGGCGGAAGAGGCGTGGCGCGTGCCCGCTGCTCCCCGGAAGCCTGCGGGCCGCGTTCAAAGGCGCGGCGGCGGCTCCGGCCTAGAGCCCGGGCCGGTTCGGGGGGGAAGGAGAGGGTGGGGAGGGGCGGGCGGCAGGGGTGGCGGCGCGGATGGCGGCGCCCTGAGGATCTCGGTGAGCCCTTCACCCGGCGGCGGTGGTGGTTGGTCCCGGGCGGGCAGGGCGGGAAAGCGGCGGTTGGGGCTCATGGGCCTGGCGTGTGAGGGCGGAGGGTGAGGAGGGGGCTGTAGGGCAGGCTTGGGGTGGGGGCGGCCGTTGGGGGCTGGGGGCCCGGGGCCCGGGTTGGGAGGCAGCTGCGGGACAGGCCTGGGAGAGACGGGGCAGGACCGAGGCCTCCAAGCGCCCGCGTCTCGCACCGGGCATGAGGCACAAGGCCCGCAGGCGGGGGGTGGCTCACTGCCTCTTCTCTCGCTCGCAGCAAGCACGGCGCAGGCTGGATGCACACAGGCAGCAGGACACTGTCACAGGCTGCCCGGGCACTCGGCAGGGGCACAGGACTCTTCTCCCCCTACACACGGGTCTCCTTGCCAAGACCTTACCTTCTCTGTGTGGGCCTCTCTGGGGCCAGCCCCACTTACTGTCACCAGCTGCTGTTACGGCGTCTGTCTCTTCAGTCTGCAGGCAGAAACCAGCGTGGTGCTGCTGGGGCTTTCCCTCTCTCCCTGCTTTTGAACATCTGGCTTCGCCCAGCCTGCACGGCTGCGGAGGACATGGCAGAGCAGAGGTACTGTGTGGACTATGCCAAGCGTGGCACAGCAGGCTGCAAGAAGTGCAAGGAGAAGATTGTGAAAGGGATGGTGCGCATTGGAAAGATTGTTCCTAATCCTTTCACGGAGTCTGGTGGGGACATGAAGGAATGGTACCACGTGAAGTGCATGTTTGAGAAGCTAGAGAAGGCCCGGGCCACCACCAAGAAAATTGAAGACATCACAGACTTGGAAGGATGGGAAGAGCTACAAGATGATGAGAAAGAATTAATCAACAAGCACATCTCAGGTGAGACACAGGGCACAGCCTGGGGTACACTTTTCTGCTTTACGCATTTTTGAGGTATGCCACATGGCCATGCCTTTGCCCCAGAATCCTCCCTGATTGTTTAAAAGTCGTGTAGATATGGTGCTTAGGGACATGGTTTAGCAGTGGACATGGAAAGTTGGACTTGACAATCTCGAAGGCCTTTTCCGAGCTAGGTGATGCTGTATGCTGATGTGACCTAGTGACAAAGTGGGTAGTGCTGCTCAAATCTGTGTCTCAGCCCTCAAGGAAGGAATAAGTAGACATTCCTACAATAGTATTTAATTTGTTTCTCACACCTAACTATGGAGAAGTTGTAGGTGATTTAATTCATGTGCAGACATGGACAGGTAAATCCCAGGTGGAAGCATCAGTTATTTTCCATCTTCAGTTTTTTTCTCCCTGATCTTTAGTAAACTATGTAGTCTTTTAACTTTTTATATCTGAAAAATGTTTCTTAGTCTTTTTCTCCTCCATTCCTAGTTCTTGGAAGGCTAGTTTGTTGCAGTGTATCTTACATAATATGTTGAGGGATACATGGGATTATTTCTGATTGATGGTTTGAACCTTGCTGTTTACAGAATCAAATTCCAAGGCTTCCAGTACACCGAAGAAAAAAGTGATAGTCCAAGCTAAGCTCACTGCCACAGGACAGTTAACTACAAAAGATCCATTAGCTCTCATCACTCCATCACCAAAGAAGTTCTCTGGCTTCACAGGTGGGACTTAAGAAACTGACTCTGGGTAATTCTCTTCTAATATCAGCATCAGAGGTGTTTTGACGTGTCTCAGATCAATATTTTTTTATCTATGGAAGGTGTTTTGTTTTGTTGGTTTTTTTTAATTACCTTTTTTTAAAGGTCCTGCCATCAGAACAGCGGGTGTGTGAGCACGGACTGACCCGACACGGGTGGGGAACTCTGACCACCCTGAGCACAGCCAGCCACAGAGGGAACGTGCTGGGGTGTTGGTGTTAGGAGAGGGGAGGGGACGCAGTGTTTCCTTGTTTGAGAAATGGTCTCAGAAAAACACCTTGTTGTGAAGTTAACAATAAAGCAGAAGCATTTCCCAACAGACATTCTTTCTCACTAATGTTTAGTTATGTTTGTCTGGAAGGATTAAGATTCAGAAAATTCTGGTGTACTGTGTAGAGCAGAACTAATGAAAAAATCGTTTAGAATTTTTTTTTTAACGGTAATTAAAATTTAAAGTCGCAGATTTTGGCGTAGCACACATCACTGCTCAGTTCTGAAGCTTTGCCAGCATGCTGGGATTGTTCCTTCCAGCTTGCCAAGAACAGGTAGCTTCAACTTCAGAATTTGCACCATATTGTACTTGTTTCAAAAGCGATTGCTTATATCTTTGATGCAGCCAAGCCAAAGAATTCAGAAGATGTCTCTGCAAACTCTTCCCACAAGTCTAGCCTGTCTGCAAAAAAATGTGATCCGAAGCACAAAGACTGTTTGCTGCGGGAGTTCAGGAAGCTCTGTGCCATGGTTGCTGAAAAGCCCAGCTATAATGTGAAAACACAGATCATCCAGGATTTCTTGAAGAAGGGGTCTGGAGGAGGTATGGTTCCTGCTTGGCATTCTCAGCCTGGGATTATGGGGAATGTTTGTAGGTGCTGCCAAACTCAGTGCTGAGGTTGGATTTGGAGGACAATTTTGGGTGTTTCCCCTAAGAAATCTCCTTTCATGTGAAGCAGAATAGTGTGGTGGAAAGAGGAAGCCCCAGCTGGGGGATTTTTTTTCCCCAGGGTCATACTAATGTAAACAACCAACCAGAGCCTGGTCATGAAAATAAATTGTGACAGTTTCTAATGGTCTGTGGTTTTTTATTTCCAGATGGCTTTCATGGTGATGTGTACCTGACCATTAAGCTGCTGTTACCAGGTGTCATTAAAATTGTTTACAACTTGAATGATAAGCAGATTGTAAAGCTCTTTAGTAGGATATTTAACTGCAGCCAAGAAGAAATGGTCCGGGACCTGGAACAGGTGAGTACAAGGCAGCAGTTCTCTTAATTTCTGCTCTTCAGTACTTTTAGTGTGGAAATTCTGTAATGTTTGGCTTTTTGGGGTTTTTTTGCTCCTCTTTGAAGTCTGTCAGCTTGACTGTTAGAATGGGTGTTGGTAATTTTAATTTTTGTTTTTGCTTTATCAGTTTTCATAGCACTTTCTGCCACCTGGAACCTGTAGGAAGTAATGTTTGAACAAAAAGCAAGATATGAATTTACCCGTAAAAATTTAGAAAGTAAAACGAAAATATCTAGGCAGGTTGGGCTGCATCCACTTTGTCTGAACTTCTTTGTCTAGCATATTCTGATGTAATTGATTAATTTTCTTTTTGTAACACCATGAAAAAATGTGAGTCAGTTAACAGATGGGTTAGTGTGAGCTTCAGTCAGTTCATACAGTTAAGCTACACTCATACAATTGCAAGTGCTCGTGTGTGGATTTAATTCCTGTGCGTAGGAGTTGGTAATTGATTATGCACACACTTCGTATTCATTGCAAGATGGAGAAAATGGGTGAATTAGAGAATGAAGCTAATTCTTTCACCTCTGTCTTATTGCCTTGGTATATACTGCCTTCTAGTGCCATCACTAGACTGTTTCAGATCCTTGGATTTACAAGTGGATTCATCCTGTGGAAATAGAGTCTGTGATGCTGCAGCAGTGAAAAATAGAGCAATGAGATGATACTGGTACTCTTACCTTTTATTTTTACAAATGAAACAGCTGAGAGGCTTTATTATGTGTTGTGGCAGCTTTTTTTTAATGTTTGATTCCAATTCCTTCATGCAATCCCAGCATCATTCCTGTGATTAATCCTACTCACTGGAACCGTGTTGAGTCCCCAGTGGCATCCCCGTTCCCTGACCGTAGCTCTGATCCACACCTTTCTTTTGTTTTTGGAGACAGGGAGATGTTTCCGAGACCGTGCGGCTCTTCTTTGAACAGAGCAAATCCTGTCCTCCAGCAGCCAAAAGTCTCCTGACCATCCAAGAGGTCGATGAATTCCTAATCCAGCTATCAAAGCTTACTAAGGAAGATGACCAGCAAAGTGTGCTGCAACACATCGCTCGCAGGTAAGGAAAGCAACCAGGCTCTGATTTTAAAACTAGGAGGGGTTATCTACCTAGCACAAGCTGGAACAGATGAAAAACTAATCATAAGCCCCAGAGACTGTACATAACATCTGTAAGCTGCTGTTAGTGGTTAGATGAAGACACTTTGACTGCTGATCAGCAGTGCAGGGATGTGTGTGGCTCTTGTTGATGCCAGGGAATTTCATCCTTGCCTGTCAAGACACTGTTTGGTCAGTACTGAACAAGTCACTCGCGGAACTGCTTTCATGGTACTTAGCTGTTAATTAAGTTACAGTTCTTAGGTATGTTGGGAAATGTCTAAATAGCTTGAAGGCTTGTTCAGAATTCTTGGTCTGGCTCATTTTGTGTTGATTTGAGGCTGAGGACGTTTCTATCACTTACTCTTGCTGTATTAATTAAGTGCGTTTTTTGGAAGGTCTGTCAACACTGAGGCAGAATTAATATTGGCATTCAAACAGAGATGCTAAAAAGCCTTTGGTTATTTTCTGTCTCTGAGATGCCACTGGTAACGTGTCTTCATTTGAATTTAAACCCTAGAGGAGGAGAGGACCAGTTTTTAGAGAGGCCTGAATCACTTTCTTTTTTTATCTGGAGAGATGTTCAGTTAAATGTCTGCTATTTCTGAATCTTCTCTCGCATTTCAGATGTACGGGCAATGACCTGAAATGCATCATCAGGCTCATTAAGCATGACTTGAAAATGAACGCTGGAGCAAAGCACGTGTAAGTCTTACCTTTCATTGTAAGGTAAAGCCAGAAGTAGGCATTAGCCTCATAAGCCAGGAGCAGCAGACCTGAGGCTGATCCATGTTTCCCCCCTCTCCTCAACTCGTTAAAGGTTGGATGCCTTGGATCCCAATGCTTACGAGGCGTTCAAAGCGTCACGCAACCTCCAGGACGTGGTAGAGCGAGTCCTGAAGAACCAGCAGGAGGCTGAGAAGGTGCCAGGCCTGAAGCGAACCCTCAGCGTGCAGGCCTCCCTGATGACCCCAGTTCAGCCCATGCTGGTAACGTTGGCTCCCCTGCCATGGTGACCTTCAGCTGAGGCAGAGATGAGTTCTCGTGCGCTGCCAGACACCCTGCCCTTTAAGGATCAGTGGCAGCCGAGTGCCCGCGTGTAGCACAGGCGGATAGAGGGTGCAGTGCTCCTGTTTGTTTCATGTCATTGTGTAGTGTTTCCTCCCAAGAGGGCAGTGTTCGGTGTACTCTGGGCTTGCACCTTCAATGCTGCTGCAGAATCTTGACTTTCTTTCAGTCCAGAAGTTACTGTTTAGTTTGCTGCCATTCCAGAAGCTGATCCTTTCTCTGGAAATAGTGTCAGCTTTCTGTTGGATTAGAAATTCAATTAAGTTTAGATTTTTGTTTGAACAAATCTGAATTAAATATTTGCTCCTGGGCTAAGCATACTCCTACAAAAGGCCCAGCACTTAGACCTTTAAGTATTTGTAGGAGATAAGCACTGAAAGGCTCTAATTATCACAGCATATGCAGATGACGTTGAGTAAATGAGTAATTAAGAAGAGGAAAAGGGACTGGACAAAAGGATCTACAAAGGAATTGATAGTTCTTTCATGAACTTAGGTAAGGGTAGCTTTATTTTTAAAGAAATCATCTGAATTTGTTGAGCATTCTCTCTCTCCACCTTCCGAAGGCTGAAGCCTGCAAGTCGATTGAGTATGCCATGAAGAAGTGCCCGAACGGCATGTACGCGGAGATCAAGTACGATGGCGAGCGGGTGCAGGTCCATAAAAACGGAGATCACTTCAGCTACTTCAGCAGAAGCCTCAAACCTGTCCTGCCACATAAAGTAAGCACTTAAAAACTGTCTCTCGTGTTGTGTCAGCTCCTCTGCAACTGTGACTGAATTACACAACAGTTTCTGTAAGCAGGGAGGATACCTTCTGTTGTAAACTTTTCTAATTTATGTAGATACTTGGAGTCTGGAAAAGCAACACTTCATAGAATTGTAATTGGGTTTGGTGGACGTGAAGAGCTTGAAACTAAAGTTAAGCCTTCAAGTCCTCTTTATGCACTGCATTTTGGGAGGCTTGATGCCAGTTGGGTGACTTGGTTATATCTGTTCAAGACTAATTTTTCTATGCGTAGGCTGTGCCATAGTAGAGAGTAAAGCTATTGCAGATATGCACTAGCCTCGGACACACTTCTGGAGAAAACATCTGCATTGCAGTCAGCCAGCAGACACACTTTTCTTTTCTGTTTTTTTCTGGTTTGTTGTTTTGGTTTTTTCTTTCCCCAAGGTAGCCCATTTTAAGGACTACATCCCCCAAGCCTTCCCTGGTGGGCAGAGTATGATCCTGGATTCAGAAGTTCTTCTCATTGACAACAAAACTGGCAAACCACTTCCTTTTGGGACTCTTGGCGTGCACAAGGTAAAAATCAAAATAAAAATCCTTTGTTGTGGTTGGAGGCTGTTACTCTGCTGGCTTAAACACACTGGTATACAATCTGTTACCGGAGGATAACTTAAGAGATCTGGTGCTTGCTAGAGCATCAGGAGGGAAAATAAGACCCCTGAGACGACTGATATTAATGAGAAGGTACAGCTCTAATAAAATAGACTGGATATTAACTGATTAACTGACAGTAACTACACTTCAGCTCGAGATAAATATTAAAAACCCCTTGGAAAATCTTGCAGTTCTGTCACTGCTATCGCTGCCTGAGCGATGTGTGGCAGGCTGGGAGACCGCAGTGACGCAGAGAGTGTTTAGCCTGTATCAGTGCTGTGTAGTTCTTATGTCTAGATGAAGTGGTGGGGAGGAACAGGATAGTAAAAGGAAAATTAAACTGTAAGTGCTGTATCTTAAAGTAGCCATTAATCTGAAGTCTCTGGAATAGTTGGGTTTTTTGTTGCAGCATTAGTGATGGACGTCACCCAAAGTCATTAATATTTGTGGCGTTATTTCCCTGTCAGTAGGAAATTAGCATGTTTTATCTTCTTAGTTTGTGCTTTGACACATTCAGTCCAAATCTTAATTCTCAGAATTCAGCTGTCTTTTAGAAGAGGCTTAAGCTTCTTATAACTAAAAGATTATGGAGATAAAAATAGATCCTTTTGTTTCTCTTATTAATTTTCTGAAACTCCATATTGCTGCTTGCTGCAACTGCAGATTTCTTTTAATTGATCTTAATTGTCTTTCAGAAAGCTGCTTTCCAGGATGCCAACGTTTGCCTGTTTGTGTTTGACTGCATCTATTTCAATGACATCAGCCTGATGGACAGGTATGTGTCTGGTGCAGTGGGAAAGTAGCCTGACTGGTTTCCTAGCATGAACTTGCTGGACCACACTGCCACTGCAGAGGGACCAGTTCATGTTGGCTGGTGGGACTGGCCATTTGCCCCTGGAAAATCAAGACAGCACAGGAGAATCCTTGCTGTGCTAAGGAGTTTCACTGTGGAGATCCATCTGGCTCTGCGGTTCCAAAATACCAGGATTAACTGTATTTCAGCTGAGCTGAGTGTGCTTCAGTACCCAGCTCATCTTGCATCCTCTGAAACTAAATTGCACTCTTAACAGAAAATTTCTATTTTATAACTTACTTCCTGGAGGGAAGTAAGAAGTGATTGACCTTTCTGGAACTCTGTAGGATAGATCATTTCATTATTTGAATAGATTTTTTCAGTGTCCACGTAGTGGTACTTTGTGCTAAAATTGTCCTTAACAATCCATTCCCTGGTTTAGGCCTCTCTCTGAACGCCGTAAGTTTCTCCACGATAACATGGTGGAAATCCCCAACCGGATCCTCTTCTCGGAGATGAAGCACGTCACGGTGAGCTCGGTGTTGGAGTAGGTGTGTGCTGATCCGAGACACTTCACTGCTCCTTTACCACATGGCCTCTTGGGATTAAAGTTGCAAAGCCAGCAATTCCTGCCTGTCAAAATGGTTCTGCCAGTCTGTGTGGAAGACTTCTTGAGCTAACCTTGTTGAAGAAGGCCATGCCTCTGCTTCCTGCCTTGTCTCTGCTACAGCCCCTTCAGTAACTTGCACGTCTTGGTTTTGCCACCTTCATGTTTTTGTAGCTGTTGTAACTTGGACACTGTTAGGAGGAGCTACAGCCTGCTGTAACGTAGCCTGTTCTGTGCAGTGCTGGGCTGTCAGAAGGCTGCAGCAGGACTGCAGGGAGCGAGACTGCTTCCAGTTCCCACACTGGCAACTCGCATGCCACGCAGCCCCGATGCATCCTCGTGCATTGAGGCAGCAGCATGCTTTGGTTTTCCTTTAGCTTACACACAAGCTCTATGTCCTGTTATTTTTCCCCACTGCTACTGATGGCTGTAGCACCTTGGTTATGGTGCAGAATGGTTGGACACTTGGGGCAGAGAAAGCATTTTGGGTAGAAGAAAAGAGCATAGGGCCCAAGGCAGCTGACAGAGATAGGCAGGCACTGCGGGCTGTGGAAAATCTTACCTTGTGTGTATGGGGCATACTGGGGACACAGTCACTGCGGCTACCTCATTCCTGAGGAGTAATTTTAATGAACAAACCCTTCTTGGGACATGTTCCCAGCCTGGTCCCTGGATGTGCAGCAGAGAGAACATGTATGGGACTCTCCTTGGAAAGCTATAGGATGGAATTACCCGTTCATCTCTCTGCAGTGGCTTTGGTTTTAGCACACTGCTGCTCCAGATACACAGCCTGAAGACTGCAGCCCTTTGGCGGTCTTGAGCTAACCATGATTCCTTTCCCTTTCAGAAAGCTTCAGATCTGGCAGATATGATCACCCGGGTCATCCGTGAGGGACTGGAAGGACTGGTGTTGAAAGATGTAAAGGCAGGTTCACATTTACTCTTCAATGGCACGTGTTGGGAATCGGGGATTGACAGCAGAGGTCTGTGGATGAAGCAAGCGAGGCTGAGCATCCTTGAAGCATCTCTGGGTCCTTGTCAATGCTGACATCCCATCCCAGCTGCTCCCTGCGTACCCGAGCACTGCTGTGTTCGTGTCCTGCCAAGCTGGGTGAAAGCAAGGGCAGGCTGAGGAGATGGCTGTCCACCTGATCTCTGACAGGGCTCCTGCCTTGTATTGCACAGGGTAATTATGAACCAGGGAAACGACACTGGCTGAAGGTGAAGAAGGATTACCTCAACGAGGGTGCGATGGCAGACACAGCAGACCTGGTGGTGCTGGGAGCTTTCTATGGACAAGGCAGTAAAGGTAAGCTTGGAGTTGGTCCAAGTCAGAGATCTGTTAGTGCAGAGAACTCTCAAGCTTTTTCCCATTCCAGGCCTCCTGTAGCATTCTACCCGAATGCAGGTGGCTGCAGCATGACGGCCCCGCTGCAGCCCGTCGCGTGCGAGGCCACCAGGTTACCTTGGGCTCCTTGGCACAGCAGAGCCTTAGGTCTTGCTCTGGACTCTTGGGCAGTGTAGAGGCTCTGTGCAGCTTTGTGGGTGGGAGCTGATGCTCTGAAGCCATCACAAACCCAAGACCCTTTGACTCCCAAAGGTGGAAAAGGAGTTTGGCTCGTTGCTTTGAAAAGCTGTCACTTGTCCTAGAGAAGGTGTGAGCCACCCAGCTCTCCTTTCCTGCAGGTGGGATGATGTCCATCTTCCTCATGGGTTGCTATGATCCCAAGAGTGAGAAGTGGTGCACTGTGACCAAGTGTTCGGGTGGCCACGATGATGCCACCTTGGCGCGCCTGCAAACAGAGCTGGACATGGTGAAGATCAGCAAGGTGAGAGGGGCTCTGGCGTGGAGGAGATCAAAGGAATGCTCAGCAAAGGGCTTGGTAAAAACTGCCTTGCTGCTGAGCTACAGTTGAGGTGCTGGCTAAATGCAGCAGCAAGTGCTCTGTTGGGAATTAACAGAGGCTCAATTAGAGTTAAAGCAAATGAGGTGTAGGTGCAGCTAGCTCCTGAGATGAAGCACTGCCTGAGATTTGGATGGAGACTCTGAGTGGGAAGCCAGGCACCATCTGTTTCTTGCTAAGGAAGTTTTACTGGAAAGAGCAGAACAAGTACCATTTTTTTAGCATATTGGTGAAGACAGTCACTAGATGGGGCTGCAGGGGAGGAGTGCTCCAGCCAGGCTGTTGGCTTGTGGCTGGGTAACCTGCTGTGGTGGAGTTGAGGGTTTTGTAAGTGACTTGCTTAGGTGAGGAATCTTCTTTTTCAAGACTTGACAAATAAACAGAGAGCTGAATTCTAATACTTGATGCCCTGAAGGCCGTTTGCATCAGGGTTATAGAATCTTAAAAAAAAATGGGTAGTTCTGTACGAGCCACAGTTGGAGCAACAGTGTTGTTATTGTACATACAGAGTGACAGTGATGGGGGCTGGGTTACAGATACTTTTTGTGGCTCTCTAGATGGGAGAAGCTGCTGCAGCTCAGTGCACTTTGCACTGCAGGCTAAAGCAAGTTGCATCTACAGAAAGGCAATGTAACTCCTTTATGCTGATCTACTTCTAGGTTATCTTTCTGCAGCTTCTTTTGTAGAAGTAGGTTCATGTATGATCATAAGCACTATTCATTGTGGCTTTGTGCTTTTCATTAATAGGATCCTAGTAAAATTCCACGGTGGCTAAAAATTAACAAAATCTACTACCCAGACTTCATTGTTCCAGACCCAAAGGTGAGTGCTGCTCTAGTCACTTGTTTTCCAGCCCTGATACACCAGTCTGCTACATCTAAGTGTACAGACTGTCTCTGTTTACAGGATCAGTCTTCATGCGTGGAACAGGAAATTAAGGGCAAATTTTTATCTGTGAATTCTGCAGGTGCATTTAAGGCTGAGCTTCCTGAAAAAATCATAACCTGCAGCACTTCTGGGAAATATTCTTGGGTATTAAATCCCTTCCAGAAGCAAACTTACTCTAAATTTGAGGCATGAAAAATGTGACTTGGAACAGCCAAAGCACAGCTGTAATCCTAAAGCTACTACTGTTTTACAAAATCTATCAGTATGCTTTGTAACGTGCGTGTCTGATAGAAAAGGGGTTATTTAGAAATCAGCTTCATGTATTAGTTGAGGGTCTCTGACTCGCTGGAAAAAAAATAGATGTTTTTCTAATTAAGGTGACCAAGAAGGTCAGTTTGTGCATATGGAACTGCGCACTGGGGCAGGGATGGGGTGGTCCTAGGGTGGAGGAGCACAGGCTCCGGAGAGTGTGTCCATGAAAGAACACAGGAAAGTGATGTGACTTCCTCAATCCTGTGTTTAGAAAGCCCCAGTGTGGGAGATCACAGGGGCTGAGTTCTCTAAAGCTGAAGCCCACACTGCAGATGGGATCTCCATTCGCTTCCCTCGCTGCACCCGCATCCGAGATGACAAGGACTGGCAGACGGCCACCAACCTCCAGCAGCTTAAGGTGAGTGTGCAGAACCTCAGCAGCAGCCTGGCACTGTCTGCATTGAAAAAGACAAGCTGGGATACCAGGGTACGGAGTGGAGATGCCTGCTGACTGGTACCTGTGTTAGCATCTCACATTTTCCATTTATTCCAGGCTCAGACTGCTCGCTGGATTATTTTGATGTGAATCTTATTTTTTCACGGGGCCTCTCGAGTCTCTTGAGCTGTTGTGCACTTTCAGGAAGGTCTGTGCTGGCAGCTGGTTATATCAGCTCTTGTAACAGCCTTCCTGGGGAGCAATTTCCTTCCTGAAAGGGGTGACCGTTATTCTCTGAAGTGTTTATGGTCATTCAGCCTCCCATTAATTGCTGGTGTTGGGGGAGGCATCTGGGAAGTGTCGAAGTGTCGCCTGGCCCGGTTCCAGGGCACGGGGGCCAAATGGCTGCCAGCCAGGACCCCTGGGACTGCACCCACCCCACACAGCTTCTGTGCCTCCTTCACGGATGGGAACTGACTGGCTTACTGCCATCCCCAGCAGTAAGTCAGCATTTGAGCTCTGCTCTCAGTCTAGTTCTTGTCATTTGGGCTGTCTTCACACTGCCTGCAGGGATCCTGGCAGCAGATCTAAGTGCTTGTTATGCCATCGGAGCAAGGAGTGGTTTGGCCCACCTGCTGTCCCACAGCCTTTCTGGCTCCCAGTGCAGGTAGGGGAGACAAAAGTGAAGTACCTTCTTCAGACAGACTATTCCCTGACTGAGCAGTTGGTGTTCCTTTTTCAGGCTAGGGAGCCAGGCTCTGAAGAGTTTGTCTTAATCTGTCTTGCTCTGGAGCAGATGATGTAAAGATGGCTTTTCGTACTTCCCTGTGTCAAGGAGCTGGGTGGAACACAGAGCTTGAACAAAGTAGACAGGAAAATGGCTAGAGAGTTGCAGGAGGAAAAACCACATGAGAAAATACTTTGGGGGGGGGGGTGGTGAACAAACGAGAGGAGCCCACGCTTTACAGCTCGTGTCCGGTGTGCGGGGTCTCGCTGGTTAAAGGCAGTGCTTTGTTTCTGGTGGGACAGGAGCTGTACCAACTCTCCAAAGAGAAGGCTGACTTCAGTGTTGCTGCTGGGGAGGAAGATGAGTCCACAGCTGGCAGCAGTGGAGAGAATGAGGGAAATTCCAGGTCTTCCACACCACACAGCACTATTAAAACTCCCCCAAGCAAGTCACCTGCAAAAGCCCAGAAGCCAGAAGGTGAGATGGTGCTTTCCAGGAGAGGAACCTCGGGGTGTGTTCTCCGCATTTGGGGCCAGCGGGCTTTGGATCTTTGTCTTCAGTCAGATGCAAGATCCCATAGGAGGTTTCATGGGCATGTCAGGGGCAGCGGGGAAGGCTGTTCAGACCCTTGGGTCTGTTCATAGCATGGATTGAACAACAAGGTCTCTGAGGTGTGCTGGGCTTGGGAGAAGATGGAACCAGCAGTGATTGTGCTGTTCAGATCGGCGCTCAGGCAGCTCACTTAGGCAACAAAAGCTCTCTGAGATTGTGATGCCTCGAACCCAGCAGAGTCTGTTACAGTTCATACCAAAACTGCTGCAGAATGATTCCTCTGGCAGTGCACTCCCTTTGAATCAGATTCCATCAAGGTCCTTAGCAGCCTGTGCGAGACTGATCTGAACAGCAAACATGCTGCTTCCATTCCTGCAGATCACAGTCAGTTTTGGCCACAAACCAGGATTTAATTAATGTAATAGGGCACCTGGATGGGAGGGGATTTCCAGGTCATAAACTGCAAAGCTGTGAAATGAGTTTGCTTCACCAGTGCTTTGTCACTGGAGAGTAACTTGAAGCAAATTTCTGAGCAGTCTCAAAACGACAGTGTGGTGACAGCAAGGAGGGAAGTGGAACAGCAACATCCCGGACATGCTGTCAGGAAGATACCCCATGCCATTTGCAGTAGAAAAATGTCTTGCTAGTTACATTCTAATTCATGGATTTTCCAGAAGGGGGAAAAGCCTTTTCCCTTTTATCCTTTTTACCATGCTCCCTCCACTTTAATGCACAACCAGTATCAGTAGAGCACATGAATGAGATGAGTTTTTGGTTTTAGAAAGTAAAGCAGTCACTGGATCCCCTCAAAAATCAGAGGAGAAACGAGGGGAGAAGAGAAAAGCATCTGAGATGGAAGACAATGGAAAAAAGGTACGGACAGCTGGACAGCAACTGCTTTGGGGCGGGAGGAAGTTGAGGCAGTTTCAGTTGTCTGTTCAGTTCTGCCTTCCAGCTGGAAAAGTCTGAAATCTTCCCAAATTAAAATGAAATGTAAAGGCAGAAACAGCAGCCACGAGACCCCTGTGAAGGCAGCGGATGCTGCAGTGCTCCTTTCCTGGCTGCAGAGCTGGCAGACCTGCCTTTGCCATGCTGAAGGGCAGTGCTCTGCTCAACAAGGTCCTGCTCTACAAAGCGTTGTGACTTTGAGCAGCTCCTCTTCCCGAGTGCCACTTCTGGAAGAGTAGGGAGCTGTAAAGGGAGAGAACTCTCCTGTCTGGCCTGTTGTTCAGCAGTCATAGAAGTGGATTAAGAATCCCTGAGCTGGAATTTCCTGATAAGCCTGGAGTACCTATCTTGATGTAGACAGCAAGTCCCCTCGGGGGGCTGTTGGTCTGCTTTAACTAAGAAACATCAGGTTGTAAAGACAAAGACACTAAGATCACGTTTACTGGGCCACATCAGCATCATCACAAAGGGGAATAAGAAGGTAGTCAGTCCCCTTAGCTGGGAGCACTGCTCAGCTCTAACGCCTGCCTTTCCGAGGAACTCTCTGGGTGGTGCTCGTGTGTCTGATTTCGTGACAGGCCAAAGAGCAATTGACAGTTACTAGGCCTGGGATTAGAGTGGTCCCCTCAGCAACTGTGAACAGACTCATTCATGCCTCAGAGAATTTAGTGTCATTTCCAGCCCAGTCTGGTTTTACCAACCTGTGCTCCTCTTTCCCAATACACAGCAGCCCCTGCTGGACATATTCACAGGCGTGAAGCTCTACCTGTCCCCCTCCGTCAGGGACTTCGACAAAATCCGCCGGTACTTTATAGCCTACGACGGGGACCTGGTGCCCGAGTTCGACACGGCCTCAGCGACACACGTCATAGGGGATGTCGAGGATAATCCCGCTGCTAAGCGCGTGTCTCCCAACTGGATCTGGGAGTGCATCCGGAAACGGAGACTGATAGCCCCGTGCTAGGGGTGTGGGGCAGCTGCCCAGCCTGAACTCCCCAGAGCAACAGCTGAGAACTAGGTATGTGGAGAAGTGGTGAGATTCCTCTGGAGACGTGGATAGAAATGAAATGCCAAAGTCCACCAGAGGTAGCTCTAAAGATCCATAGCAACCTTAGGGAATCGATTAAAACAACTCTAAAGAAACGTCCCTGCTGAATCTGTTTTTCTGCCCATAATGTAGAGCTCTGCACTTAGCGAGGTGCTGTTTTAGTGTCCTTGGGTTTTTAAAGTATGGGTATTTTTATAGATAAAGAAATAAAACTGAAGCAATTTCTCCTTTGCTGTCAGGACTTATTTTCCAAAGGTTTTTCTCCACCTGGACATGAAAACAAACCACCAAATCTGTGAAACTCTTGCCTGTATTGCCAGGATCTCTTTGCTGCATGGCTGCAGTGTACATCAAGTGTACACGTCTCCTTCTCCTCCTTTGACTTTTCTTTCCTGTCTTGCAACAGTCAGCACAGGTCTGTGTGCAGTAGCAGTTTACACCTCTCCTGGAGGTTTCATACTAAAACCAGGACCCCAAGTAAGCTTCTGTTGCAGCAACTGCATCCTCCTGGAGTGCTTTGTTTTCTAGAATACATTCTGTTGGCTGCTATTCATGCTTCAACAAGTAAAACCTGAGAAGGGAACTCTGCCACCTGCATCTTTTTGAGGATAGTGGGGAGACCTCCTTACCCGAAGCTGTGCAAAACTATGGCAGGTGCTTGAATATTAATGAAACAAGGAAGATTTTAGGAAATAAGGAAGGCTTTAGCAATTGGGGTCATTAATGTAGCTATTTTGCAAATGGCATGGGCATTTGCTGAGTAACTCTGCATGAGTAGCACGTGAACCTTAGGAAAGGAGTTGACCAGTTCACTGTTCCCTTAGTCTCATGGGTACAGAGTGTGCTCTGCCCTTTGTAATCTCCACAGAGTTCAGACTGTACTGCTAAAAGGTGCTGTCTGCAGTTACTTTTTTCCTTTAACCATTTCTGTACTTGTACCCCACCCACTAAAGATATTTAAGCACCTGCTCTCCCAAGACTTTTCTGGTTAAAGTTCAGAAATAGCTGTAGGGTCTCTGCTTTCTCCTAACCTGTTGGCAACAGAGCCTGAAAGCATGGTTAACTAAATCACATTTCAACTTTATTATAAAATTATAAACCAAACTTCTGTACCAAAAGTAGTTAAGTTAAACCATCATTGTACCGAGAGGATTTAACAGAGAATAACATGCCACTTCAAGTAGAAGATTAACTTTTAAAAGATTTAAACTAGGTACAGTGTACATAAAGCACATAAATATTTCCATGTACTTCCTTAGCTTCCTTTGGATCATTAACTGGTTTCCTCTAGCTTTTGATTTTTGATCCAGCCAGAGATTATCCATTTTTGCAAGTGAAACTCTGTAAGCGGGGAAGAAAAAATAAAAATAAAGTCCTCCCTGCAGAACGCACAGGTGGTAGGGCGGCTCTATCTTCTCCCTGCTAAGCTCAGGCATTGATTCATCTGCTGTGGAAGAAGAGCCTGCCCTCTCCAGGTGCAGCAGGAGAATACTCACCTCTCTGCCACATTCCCCCAGCCCTGAGTTTGTGACAGCATCAATTTTCACAGTAGGGTTACTAAATGAGGCTGTTGGACACTGTGTGTGTTCCTGTCCGAGGGGTCCCTGTGAACTCTTGAAGAGAAAGCACAGTCACTGCTTACCTGCAGTTACTTTTTTCTTTAACATGATGCTCTGACTTGTACCAGCGCTCTTCTCTTCCCAGGCTGGAAGTGTTAAACCTTAACCCAAAGATCAGAGAACAACCTGGACAGGGACAGACAAACTGCAGAATTTCTAATTCAGTAAACCTCAGTAGCTGCTGCCTTTGTGTGGAGTTGAGAGCCCCCCTGTAGTGCAGGGGTTCTGCTGCCCCCTGAGTGACATCTCTTCAGCTGTGGTGCTTTATGGATTCCAGCTTGCAGAGCAGAGACCCTCCCCTTCCTGCCAGTGCAGAAGGGAGTTGTTACTCATGCAAGATTCCATGTTAAAGGTTACACAAGCTTCATTTGCTGTTAACATATTACAGTGCGTTGCAAAAGTCGATGGCTTTGGTGATAGTTTCTGCACTCCCCACCCCCCAACGGGAAAGCCAGACAGAAAAACCTGCAGCAGAAGGGGCTCAGCTCCACAAAGGCCTTGAAACTTGAGTATGCGATCCCACAGTGCTGAAAACTGAAGGCATCCTGACTCTGGAACCTGGCTGTGTTAGCAGGCAAAGGGACTGAGAGGCTGCCCTGGGGCTGGGCTGGTGCTGAGGGAGCTCTGAGGCACGTCCCCGATCTCTGCCCCCTCCAACGTACGCACCGTACAAAGTAAATGGCTTTTGACAGGCGGGCTGAGGGCAGTGGGCCTGTACAACTGAGCAAAAGCGAGGACAAGCTTATTAGTGCCCAAGCATCTGCAGCAATGCTCCCTCAGCTTAGCGATGCAGTGCAGAGAAAAGTTTGCTTTCTTTCACCTCTCCCCTGCTACTATGAGAAAAGTTACCTGTAATTCAACGTTATTGTGTAGCAACAGAATCCTAACTGCTCTCTTCAGTGGGGTGTTTTCCTCACTAAACCCTCTGAGAGACTCAAACCCTGGACTCGGAGCTGCTTAATCACGTGAAGTCCGTTCGGGTTTAGAACAATTGCTGTCAGAGGCTGTGAGGAAGCCTCTGAAGTCAAAAGGACTCAAGGGGCAAACCAGAAATCTCCCTCTCGCCCGCACGTAAACAGAAAACCACCACCACACAAGGTAGGGCTGGGTCACCGTCTCACTCCCCATAAATTTTCCAATAATGCAAAGTCTCTTCAAACAGAACACCACATTTTTCCACAGCTGCACTAGGCTGGAATTCTGCCTATTGGGAATATGGCAGTCAAGCTGCCTGCCTGTCCTGCAAGCATAAGGATTTAACGTTAGATTAAAAAACAAACAAACCAAACAAGCTCGTCTTAATCTTGGAAAGTAAGATTGCTGGGTGTGCAGCGAAACAAACACCACGGTTTGAGACCCCGGTCCATTTTTGTTTATTATTCAAGGGAAAGTACAAAGCCTCTGAATCTGATCTTTGTGGAAAGCCAAGCATCCATCCGTCCCCAGAGCTAGTGGAGAGCAAGGCATTCTAGAATGTTCTAGAACGTAGCTTGGTGATGATCTCTGCGTCTGCTGCTGGCAAGGAGTCCAGGCACTGCGGTGTAAAGCACGATCCCAGGAAGAGCGCAGCCAGGCGGGGCTGGAGGAGGAGCAGTTGTCCCCAGGCTCCATCCTCCCCTCGCTGCCCGTGGGCTCCATGCGCTAACCTCTGACCTAACTACCTGGGACCATCTCTCTAAGAGCAGAGGCGGCTTTAAGGCATCACCCATCTTCCTGATGCACACTTAGGACTTGAAGACGTGCACAGCCCGTATCACGTACTGCCTGCAGATGGGGCACTCGCTCATCCGCTTCCCACACTTGGTGCAGGTGACCATGTGGCCGCACTCCAGCAGGACACAGTCGATGGGCGCGTCCATGCAGATTTTGCAGAGGTTGTCCTCTGGGCCAGGGAACCCAGCACCACCTGAGCAAATGAGAGAGCACGGGTCATAGAGTCACAGAATTGTTAGGGTTGGAAGGGACCTTAGAGATCATCCAGTTCCAACCTCCCACTAGAGCAGGTTGCTCACAGCCCCAGCCAGCCTGGGCTTGAACACTTCCAAGGATGGGGCTTCCACCAGCTCTCTGGGCAGCCTGTGCCAGTGTCTCACCAACCTGTGCCAGTGTCTCACCACCCTCATGGGGAAGAAATTCTTCCTAGTGTCCAACCTGAATCGACCTATCTAGTTTTAATCCATTCCCTCCAGTCCTATCACTGCCCCACAGCCTAACAAGTCCCTCCCCAGCTTTCTTGTTAGCCCCCTTCAGAGACTGGAAGGCCACAGGAAGGTCTCCCCAGAGCCTTCTCTTCTCCAGGCTGAACAACCCCAACTCTCTCAGTCTGTCCCCATGCTCAGAGGTGCTCCAGCCTCTGAGCATCCTGGTGGCCCTTCTCTGGACATGTTCCAGCACATCCACAGCCTTCCTGTAACAGGGGCTCCAGAAATGGATGCAGCACTGCGGGGGGGGGTCTCACGAGAGCAGAGAACCCCCTCCCTCAACCTGCTGGCCACATGAGACACATTGCTTTTGTGCCATCTGTGGGTTGCTTTCTCAGAGGGCTTCTCTAGGGTACTTTTGCACACTGAAGGTCTGCAAAAAATATTCCCCTCTCATCTACGCAGATGTGGGTCTGTCTGCTCCATCGCCTGGCAACGACCAGGAAGTTTTAGCTTTTACCCAGTAGAAGTGTGATGGAAGCAGAAATACCACTGAGGTTGCTGGCAGTGAGGCAAACAGACCACCACTGGTCTCTCTTCCCAAGTAACAAGGATGAGATGAAACAGCCTCAAGTTGCCCCAGGGGAGGTTTAGGTTGGGGGGTTTGGAGCTGAGGAACAATTTCTCCCCCTTGAGGGTTCTCCAGGGCTGTCCCAGGCTGCCTAGGGCAGGGGTGGAGTCCCGGTGACCCCTGGAGGGGTTTCCAAGCCCCCCGTGGAGCTGCGGTGCTGAGGGCCAGGGGTCAGTGGTGCCTGACAGTGCTGGGGGAATGGCTGGACTCTCTGATCTTACAGGTCTTTTCCAAACAAAACCAGTCTATGATTCTGTGATGGAGAGTATCACTTACCAGTCTGGTCATCAGTGTCAGATACTGCAACATAGAAAGAAACAGATATTTGGTGAGAATAAGAGAAGATGGGGAAACAATCTACTCAAGCAGTACTATTCAGCAGAGGAAAGGCTTGAAGGGGGATGACTAAAGCAGAACTGCTTTGTGCTGATCCCCATGCAGAGGTTCGAGCTGAGTCTGATCAGGAGGGGCTGTTCAACTGGCAAGAAACTTCCTCTGTTCCTGAACTTACACAACAGCTAATGCTTCACAGCGGAAAGCAACTACCTACAGTGATGTCTCAATTTTTAACACAGCTTTGAATTTATGCAGTGTTTGGCTTCCTAGATCTGCACTCTCAGTAGCCCATGTGCCAGTTTCTGTGGTCACAATCTCACCAGTGGTGCTGAGACACACACACACTGCCAACAGCGATTAGCAGGGAAGGGTAAATCCTGTCAGAAGCACAAAATACAAAGGAAGAAGAATATAAAACCAAAGTGGTTGTCCTAAATCTTTTATCACTCATAGAGGACAAAGCTTAGAGAGATGTGTTTCAGCAAACAAGCTACTTTGGGCAATGCTGAGAAACAAACCTATCTGTGAACTCAAAGGGTAAAATACATTTTTCACGTAAATAATTTTCAAGTCTGTCATGTTTATCTAATCACCTACAACTGCAAACTCGCTCCTGAGTCAAGGCAGATTCTCTGGGCACGTCTGCCATACCTCTACCCCCTCACCAGCCCACTGGGTGAGGGGACCGAGTCAGGCCAGGGCTGCCCCAGAGGAGAGGGGACCGAGTCAGGCCAGAGCTGCCCTGGGAGGAGAGGGGACCGAGTCAGGCCAGGGCTGCCCCGGGAGGAGAGGCCAGAGTCAGGCCAGGGCTGCCCTGGGAGGAGAGGGGACCGAGTCAGGCCAGGGCTGCCCCGGGAGGAGAGGCCAGAGTCAGGCCAGGGCTGCCCCAGAGCAGGAGCCCCGGTTGCTGAGCCCGTGCTCGCCCGGAGCTGCCTGGCCGCGTTTTGGGGACATTGTCCCGCTGGCTCTGCCAGGTCTCGGGGCGATGGGTACGAGCTCCCCCAGCACTCACACCCCTCAGCTGAACCCGCCGGTCTGCGGCCGCTCTCCAGAGCCCCGGGGCAGCCGCGCAGCGCTGGGCTGGTGCCGCTACCGGGAACTGGCTCCCCAGAGCCACCATGGTGCTCTGCTCCGAAACACCCCCGAGTAGTGGGGAAGGGAGGTCAGCTACTTGAGTGTGCCTGACACCCCCTCCTCCCTTGCACAAAACAGAAATGTAAGAGAAGTTCAGTTTCTTTCTGCAGCTGTCCATAGAAAGGGAAAACCCAGAGAACAGGCACACGTTTGCCAAGTTTCTCACCTAGGTGCTGCAGGTCTTTCTCTCTGTAAAGGCGAGTCACCCTCTCTAGCAGCTCCCACTTTTCACAGCAGCCTTTGTAGTTGACAAAGTTGCGAGCAAGAATTTCCTTCAGCTGTCGCACAGAGAGCGCATCAATGTCTCCGATGCTCGTCAGATCAGAAAGAGAAGCCTTTCTCCCCGGCACCAGGTTATCTTCTGAGTCAGTAGACTGGGAGGGAACAAAGATGGAATGATTCTTGTCCTCAATACCTCGCAGTACAATTTAAATCAGCTAGTGCTCTAGGAATTCATGTTTGGGTGCACATGTAGCTGATTACTCTCTGCACTTCTCCCTCTATCAGAAACAAGTCCTAGAATGGAAATGAGTAATTTCTATTATTATAGTGTCCAAATGACACCAGTTCTTTGTATATGTGGAGGACAAGATGATGCCAACATAAAAAAAAGGGGTTGATTTGCTCTGCTGATGGTCAGACTGATTTACTGCTTCACCACCCCCGCAGTAATGGCTCCGCGCAGCAGATAGGCCCTAGAAAACCTGCTCTTCCTTGTCATCTAATTCCAGCACACACCAACCTGCGTCTCCTCCTCTGCAGGTGCTTCTGCTGCATGCTCAACTCCCGTCACACCGACTGGGCTTGGAGGCACGTAACCATTTGCCTAGAAGAGGAAATAAAGCTTTATCCAACAAGGTATCTGTGTGTCCAGACAGAAATACACTCCGTGGTTGGGCAGAGCTGCAGCCCCTGCCCGGCGGGGAGCCGCAGCGCCAGGCCAACGCCAGCATGCTGGCAGAAGGCACGTCAAAGGAACGAGTAAACGGGGAACACGTAAAGCTTCCCGAAACTCAAGTGCAGCATCTGACCCAATAAAGCCCACTTCGTGTAACCCCGATAGCATGCTCGTGCAGTAACATCCCACCTGCCCTTCTGCTGAGGAGAACAAGGCTGCACGTGTCAGAGTGTGTGTCCATAGACACCTATATACTGTGTGTGTGTGTCCATAAGCACCTATATACTCTGTGTGTGTGTGTGTCCATAAGCAGCTATATACTGTGTGTGTGTGTCCATAAGCAGCTATATACTGTGTGTGTGCCCATAAGCCCCTACACACGCAGGTGCCAGCCTTCCCCGCAGTGTTGGGGCGACACAGGCTGGTATCACAGCGCTGATGGGACACCACTGGCAGTGCAAGGCTCTGCATGGGATCCCTCTAACACAGATCAGAGTCTGCAGGGCACCAAAATCACCCTATCTGCTGCGGGGTGGGTGTCAAAGGGAAGGGGCCAGGCTCTTCTCTGTAGTGCCCAGCAACAGGACACAGAACAATGGGCATTAACTTCAGCACAGAAGGTTCCACCTCGACACAAGGAACTTCTTCACTGTGAGGGTGTGGGAGTCTGGCCCAGGCTGCCCAGAGAGGCTGTGGAGTCTCCTTCTCTGGAGCCTTTCCAGCCCCCCTGGCTCTGTTCCTGTGTGGGCTGCCCTGGGTGCCCCTGCTGGGGCAGGGGGGTTGGACTCGATGAGCTCCAGAGGTCCCTTCCAGCCCCAGCATGCTGTGATTCTGTGGTTCCTGCAGAAGCACCTCCTGAGGTGGGTTCTGGACGGGACATGCAGAGGTACTGAGTGAAGCACCAGCTGCAACAGAGCTGGAGAAAGAGAAGGGACAGTTGTGGGGCCATTGTAGCCACCCTGCCTGCAGCAGCCATTGTTCCCCTCTGTGCTCTCGCTGCTGACAAAGGAGGCTGCAACGTTACCACCCTACTCATCTAAGCAGTGACTCGTTAATATTTACAAAACAAAATAACAATCATGAAGAAAGATCCTGAACTGTAGCAGGATGTCGTGTAAGTCGAGACAAGAAGCTGCAACAGATCTTGGGGCAGCAAGGGAAGAGCAGAGCTGAATTTCCCAGGAAAAACTGGAATGGCAGTATCCAGAACAGCAGAGAATGAACAGGCCATTTAATGATATTTATAAAAACCTCCTCCTAGGAGCACTCTTCTTTTGTACTAGGTATTTCTGCTGAGGAAGCAGAAGGCACATACGCTTTCAGAGCTCTGGTCCACGGGAACTAAATACACCTATTAACTTTGTAGTAGGACTAGGAGCAGATGTCAAACACCGAGTAAACTTCCCATACCAGACAGCAGGAAGACAAACAAAGCAAAGTCAATAAAAGATAATTAAGCTCAAAGGTTCATCAGAACTGCAGGATTCATCATAAACTGAAAACTTAACAACAGGCTGAGGTCTGGTCTTCTATTGATCCGAGTGCAAAAGACACAAACACCCTGACCCCTCTCACCAGCACCTTACCAGTTTCGGTTTCAAAACTGTTTTCAGCTGCGCCTGCTGCCTCGCAGAGGAATGAGGAACGGTACCAACCGTGTCATCCACACCTACACGCTGCTCTCAGAAGGTCAGCAGCTCCAACACACGCGGCAGAGCTGTGCACCAGCACAGACTCTGGTACCAAAGGGAACCAGCCACGGGAGCACCTGGTGGCAATGGCAAGCGTGGAGCAGAGCACCGGAGAAAACACTTCTCAAACAGTGACGTTGCTTTCTGGCTGAATGTTCCACACTTTCAGCACTGCCCACCAAATTAAACTCCAGCAGTGCAGAAAGGGAATAGCACATCAAAGCTGGTGACAGCAAGTCACAGTTTTACACAGCAAGGCAGTGGAAAATAACTCATCTCACTTTCCTAATTATTCCCTAAGAAAGCGTGAGGCCCTGACTGTGAAATGGAAAACAAAACTGAGACGAGCATGCATAAAATGCAGCTGAAGTATTTGTCACTGCTCTGAACAGAAGCCTCCCTGTCTTTTAAGCAGGCATCTTTAACAGTTTTGGCACATCATCTACTTGGAAAACCTTGTGCAACTTCTTAGTATTTAGTGCAAGAAGAGAGATGAATGAGTTTGCAAAATATGCTCCTGGGCTGGGGACTGTACCTGTTCGTGGTCCTGAGCTAGTGAACTTGAGATGGGATCTGCAGACTCTGGAGACACACCAGGTGAGGTAGAAGATGCTGTGCTGCTCGGTGGGAGAATCACAAAGTCTTGCTGTTCAGAGGCACTAGTGTTAAATGGATCTGTTCTTATCTGACCTTCCTGTGTAATTGCAGTCTGCTGGCCAAGAATCAGAAATACCAGGTCCTCCTTTTCACGACACAACTCTGTGGAAATCTCATGGAGTGCCAAATAGTCTCGCAGATCCTTCACCTTCATCTTTATCAACTCTTCCCGCTGAAAAGCTGTGGCTCGGAAGCGCTGGCAGAGGTGGCAGAGGAGGGGACCGGTTTCAGGCTGGTTTGAGCAGGAGGTACAAAAGTTCTTCTTACAGTCCAAGCAGATGTGCTGGTAAAGAGAAGGGAAGAGAATCAAATCAACCCAATGATCAAATGACTCGATGGTCTTCAGAGGCCCCTTCCAACCCCTAACATCCCATGACTCTGTGACCCAGGAGGACCTGCACCAGAGGTGCACGAGAACAGCAGGCAGTGCTCCCCTGCACTGTGGATGCCAAAGTAAGCAGCAGCCTCTGTTAAAGCAGAATCAAAACCTCCTCATTTATGGAGAAGTGCCAAGTATGCTACTCATGTTCCCAGCTAAGGAAAAGGATTGATCCCGTAAGCAGATCGCACTCGGACAAGCACTATTTACGCTCCATTTACCCAGAATGAAATATCATGTTCTTAGACAATTCCCTCAAACGACAGGAGTTCTCTGCACCTTGCTCTGGACCTGTTCATCCAGTTTAAGCCCCAGATGAAATCAGGAGGTATCTATGAGACTTCCAATGGCAGCTAGCTGTACATTGCATTAGAAAACAATGAAATATTGCTGTGGGCATTAAGAAGTTCTAGCACTGGAGGGAACTACTTAAAAACATTTCTCTGTTTCATAAGCTTAATACTTGCTATGAGTGATCTCCCACCCCTCCTTTTTCTCTCCTTCCATTTGCCGCAATCACTAAATGAATCTTTTTTTTCCTTCACCGTAAGGGGAAAAGGAAACAGCAAGGCTGCTGGCATCTGACACATCAAAGAATTCAACATTCATTTGTGCAACAAAAGTGGCCAGCTGCTTTGGACAATGATATGCCCACTGTGTGCCCGTTAGGTGCCAGACAGAAAGGAAGTATTGGGCTCCAGGTGTTTAAAAACTTTACAGATGACACTCTGTTGTTTAACGCTTATATTTCAGACTGTTCTGGTCTCATCACTCGGCTCAATTTTCCAAGCACTCACAGTGTGTTGACTTCTGCAGAAACTGGACTGTTCAATGCTTTGGAAAGTCAAATTCTACCTTTCCCAATAGGCATAGCAGCATTAGGCATTAAAAAGGCATTACGTGCCTTTTAAAAACGTCCTGAGGGAAGAAAGAATGGTTTTCAGTGCTGGTTAAGAATGATTAATTCACAGTCTCAGGGAAGAGAAGCATCTCTCTGAAACTCTGACATCCTGACCCTTCAGAGCTATGCAAGGAAAAATAAACACGCAGAGTTGGAAAAGAAACAAATACAAGCTCAGAAATAATAAAAAAATATTTCATAAATTGCTTTTAGTGATTAAAGAACATTTTTAACTTCACAGTTCAAAGAAAGACAATTCTCATGTTTTACAGGTCTAAATACACTACTTGTTTACATCAGCTCATTCTGATTCCCTTCAGAGCCTGGCAGCTCTCCTGCCTCACACCCCCTTCCAGTTCTGACAGGCTTCTGATTTCAACCCTGTAACAGACTCTAATGACAGTTGGTGGCAACAATCTCAATTTCCTGCCTAAGCACTGTAAAACATGAACATTTCTACCACAAATATGAAACCTCATCTTAAAATTCCTGTTTGGGGGCCTGCCAAGTAAAAGTGACTTTCATCAATCACACAGCAAGACAGGAAGGGCAATTTCTACATACCATCCTGTTTGGAAAAGTTTTCCTTAAACTTGGCCATTATAAAAAACATTTGTATGTGACTGACTTTTTTTGGCCCTATGATTGCAGGGGCAATCCAGTTTCTTGGGAAACTCTCAGGGCAGGGACAGGAGCTACTGGCTGTGCGTGTGTCTAGAGCAGGGGACCGAACGATCCCCAGAGGCAAAGAAAGATAACCCCACTGACAACACCTTCCCTCTCTCAGCCAACCATCTCTGCCAGGGGAGCTATCAAAAGAACCGAGTGCTCTGCAGGTGCCAAACTGGCTCCAAGGGGAACCACTGCATGACCAAGGACCTTCCCTCCAGAAACCCCTGCTTGAGTACTTCCATGTTTAGGTAGCACATAAGTGAGCAGAGGACAAGGGCCGCGTTACCTAACGTGGGGTTTTGCAAGCAATTAACAGTAATAACAGGAGTCTGCCTTAGTTATCAAATGATACGGTTGTGAAGTCAAAACAAAACCAGGCGTGTCTCCGGCTTATCAGGTTTTATCTTCAGGATATTATCTTCAGAGAAAGAAAATCCCCCTGCCTGTATCTGAGCATCACGCATTGAAAGGTGCACAGAAGCTGTTTGCCTTATCTCAGCATTTGGCAGCTTTTGCAGCTTCGAGATGTTTGTTGAACTTGGCCTGAAAGGGCAATGGTTGAAGACACTGTCTCTTCAGAACGATTCGTTTCAAAGAGTGTAAATTAAAACCTGTTACTAAAAGGTCAGACTGCTTGGGAAGGTTGGCTGGCAGCACAGTGACAGGACAGACAAACAGAAGCACACCACGTCAGAAGCCTGTCCAGGCTGGAAGCTGCTCCTGGTTGGTCGCTCTAGTCTCCCAGAGATACCAGGACGGGGCTTTAAGACACTTGGCTCTTCTCTGTATGCAGGATGGAGCTGAAGAAATGCCAACAGTCAAGCTTTCACTATGGCTACTGTTGTTGAGGGGGGGTTAATCTTGCACTCTAGATTGCCAGGAGCTCTTACTGCCAGTAGGCAATGAAAAGCATCCTCCTGAAAATGTCAGCCAGTTTAAGGCACTGAAATCAGAAAAAGGGAGGAAGGAATAGCAATCTGACATACCCACCAAGAGTCAGTTTGTTGCAGAAAACCAGGATCACAGAAGTCATTTAAGGTAAGGAAAAAAAGACTGAGATTTTCTCTACCATGATTAAATTTTACATCTTAAAAGATGCTCCAACAGTTACTTAAAAGCATCTTATAAGTACATGCTCCATCCAAACGTCCCCTATGCTAATCCTTTTAGTAGGTGCCATGTTATACAAAAATTAAAATACAAGTATAATAAAAGATCAGGTACTTAAGATACCATTGTTCTACTCTTTAGGTGTTCTGTTTGTTGGGTTTGGTTTTCTAAAGCAACCTAGGTTATCCTTATGGTCACCAGAGCGGAAGGAGTTCATTTTCATCCTTTGTATTTCAGTATAAATGTTAACCGGACGCTAAAGTTCAAAGGCCTCTCCTGGGACTGGACGCAGAGTTCTCTGTGCTCTCGTGACAGCAAAGTAAAAGTTCATACAGCTCTCAGCTCCTGTCGGCAGTGCTGACACGGCTTACCAACAGGTCAGTGTTCTACAAGTTGTGTCCCCAGCTCTCTCCTGAAGACCCCGGGCTGAGGGATGATCCAAGAGACCTTCCTGCACTGTTTAAGCTTCCCCCCCTGCAGCCACCTAGCTCAAGTCAGTCCCAGAGACCAGTGCTCAGTAGCTGTGGTGGCAGAAGGAAGGAAGGTGGCAGGAAGGTTCAGGAGCCCACTCCACAGTGCAGAATATAAACCTCACGCTCATTTTCACTGCCAGTCTGCACTGAATGGGAGCAGCTGAGACACAGGCGCACATTGTGCTCTGCTGCCCCAGTTACACTGGCAGCCAGTGCCAGCAGGAAAACAGGGACGGCTGCTGGGGGCAGAAACATCTTCAGTCGTTTCAGTAGATTCTCTACGATTCGCATGCCAGCGCTGGGCCCAGCCCAAACCTGTCGGCGTGCTTCCACCTATCTGGAGCAGTACTGAGGACTCTTACACAAGACGCTGATTTGGAAACACCTTATATGAGAACATACATTTCAGAGGATACCAGGAAAAACGGGACTATTGTTCTAGCATTGCTGCTGTACAGCCCATGCTTAATTGGGTGAATTGTTTCCATTCAAAAGCAGAACCATCCACATCCCCTCTTTGCGACTACGCAGAATAGCGAGGACCAGATCCACAGTAATTCTTTCCAGGAGTGTTGGTGAAGACATCTCACACTAACGAGGACAGAGTTAAAGGCAACACTGAGCAGAGTCACGTGGTGATGGTGGCCAGTGCTGATGATCAACAAGCGGCTGCACATGAGCCAGCAGCGTGCCCAGGTGGCCAACAGCATCCTGGCTTGTGTTAGAAATAGTGTGGCCAGCAGGACAGGGAAGGGATTGTCCCTCTGCACTCGGCATTGCTGAGGCCACACCTTGAGCTCTGGGTTCAGTTTTGGGCACCTCAATACAGGAGACATCGAGGTGCTGGAGAGGGGCCAGAGAAGAGCAAGGAAGCTGGTGAAGGGCCTGGAGAACAAGTCTGATGAGGAGCAGCTGAGGGACCTGGGCTCTTGAGGCTGAGGGGAGAACTTATTGCTCCCTACAACTGCCTGAAGGGATGCTGGAGAGAGGTCGGAGGCGGTCTCTTCTCACAAGTAACTAGTGGCAGAACAAGAGGGAACGGCCTCGAGCTGCACCAGGGGAGGTTTAAACTGGA
This sequence comes from Todiramphus chloris collaris, assembly GCA_025345505.1. Lineage (NCBI taxonomy): Eukaryota > Metazoa > Chordata > Aves > Coraciiformes > Alcedinidae > Todiramphus > Todiramphus chloris. Next base: position 45,549 of record JANVCC010000340.1, on the reverse strand, counting down.
CATTAGGGAAAATTTTTTCCCTGAAAGGGTTGTCAGGCACTGGAACAGGCTGCCCAGGGAGCGGGGAGTCTCACCATCCCCAGATGGGTTTAAAAGCCGTCTAGATGTGGTGCCTGGGGAGATGGCTGAGGGGGGGACTTGGCAGGGTAGGGGTAATGGTTGGACTCGATGATCTTAAAGGTCTTTTCCAACCTTGATGATTCTATGAGTCTATCACTGCACTGTTCCAGCTGACCCACAACCTGCCTACTGTCAGAAGTCTACACACACTTACACACCCAAACTATACTACCAGACATACCCAGCCCCCAGAATGTGTTACCAAAATAGAAACTTCTAGATTTCTGGAACAATAACACTTCTCAGCACAAAAATGCATAAACTGCCCTGTTGTTGTGTGAGTAGAAGGCAACAGCTCTGCCAAGACTTAACTACTTCTCAGATGCATGCCAGCAGATATGAACAAAAAGGTACAAGAAAGACAGACCAATTTATGGTCTGACCAAGATAAAGTGGATTTAGTGGGTATGGTTGTTTGGTTTTTTCCTTGGCGTTCTACATACAACCTCAAACTTATATGGCTTTTTAGTTTAAGCAGCAACAGTTTGGAGAAGAGTCACATAGATCTTCCTTGATCAAAAGCACAGATGACAGAACTTGTTGCCACAATTCTTGTTTTTTAAAAGGTCATTAGCTTTTTTTAAATAACAAATTTTAAAGCTCATGTTGAAGATAACGCTCCTTCACATGATTGCAAACAGTTTAGCTTGCTTCTTTCAGCGCCTGGGAAAGCCCAGTCTAGTGCTGGTTAGCGACTGCATTTCCAGTCACCTTTAACTCCGCCTGCTACTCCTGGGAGAATGACTGAAGACACAAAGTAAAGGCAAGTTGTCTTTTCCCACATGTTCTGTCCTCAAATCAGAGGCCCCTATCGCGCACCCAGGTCTCTCCAAATGGGGCCAGAGGCCCGAGGAGAGGTCAGTGGCTCACCTTCCGGGAGGAGCTGTCGAAGGGCACGCCGCAGGCCTTGCAGCTCTGGTCAGAGGCGGTGGGAGACGGGAAGGAGCTGTACCCAGGGTTGGAATAGGCTTGGGCTCTGGCTGCTGCCTGTGGCTGCGGCTGCATCTCTTCAGGTGAGCCATCCAGACAGAACCAGTTACAGCAGCTTGCCCACATAATAACTGGAAGCGGAAAAGATAGACCTTAGAAATGGCACGGGAGCAAACGGTCAGCTCTACTGAGAATCAAACATTCCATGTGTTTCAATTTCCCGCCAGCGATTCACTTTTGACAGCGTGTTTGTAAGTTCCGGTCTCTCCTCTAGTTTACAAGCATGTGCAAAAACCACACGCCCAGTCCAGCCTTTCCTCAGAAAGGACAAATAACGTTCAGGATAGTCATTACTGGAGTTAACTGGAGTTAAGAGATCAAGATAAATTTTCCATTCCGGCTGGCTGCGTGAGACTGTATGATCAAGTGTGCTGTAAGAGGCTGTCTCCATTCCACATATGCCGTAATACATTGACTTTATTTTTGTGCACCAGGAAAAGCAAACAGCAGCTCCAGTTATGTCTGATACACTATTTAATTAAAATCAGCAGAAGATCGAAGATGGATATACCTCAATTTTATTCTAAATTCCTCTACAGATTTACAGCTACAAACATGAAAAGATAAAAAAATAAATAAAATCTAAAAAAGACAAGGACAGTGGAGCCACTAATTTAACACATGCCAGCTCTCAGGCAAGTCTGCAGCATTACAAGGCTAAAACATCACACAGCAAGTAAATATCAGTAACGTAAGAAAAATCAAGTAACAGCTTCCAGTAACTTACTTGGGAAAACAATTGCATCCGAGACACAAATCACTTGTTTGGTTTTGGGGGTTTTTTTCCAAGCCAAATAATGACATACATACACTTACCAAAAATCCCAGCGGTCCAGTGCAAAACACACAGCTTTGGAGGCTTCTCAGACCACCCATGCAGCTGTGCTCCAGACACACGCTGCTCTAAACTTGCTTTGGGGAGTTTACAAAGAAATCTGAGTTCCTCTGGGCATTCAGTTTCTAGAGCACACACCATGTGTCATCACTTACTGGTAAACAGAATACAAATTGCCTCCTCTGCACTTCAGCACTCACACTGCAGTTCCTGGACCGTGCTTCTTTTATGTCTTAAAAATCAAGTCCAGCACTGACAGTGTTCAGCAACTGCTCATTTTTATAAACTTCTGGAGATAAACCATCTCTGAGCTACACAGCCAATTCACTTCTCTTGCCCCAGTAAGCACTGCCACTGTGAAACTCCACGGTCCCCAGGGACGGGGGCTGGTACGAGTCCTAAAGGTTATTTGGTATAACATACTCACTGTTCTGCTGCTCTATCATTTTCTTTAAGCCGTGCTAAGTCTTTTGGGTTGATGTACTTGAACTGAGAAGCTTTTGCTGTTTGGTGCTGTTCCAGTAGCTGTAGCTTTAGTGGCATCTTTAATCCTTTGAAAGCCCAGCTGAATTTGGCTGGTCAAAGCCCCCGCTGTCACCACAGTGGACACATGCCTTTCAAACCCACAAAGGGCAGCTTACCAACCAGCTCTGCCCCGCAGGCTCAGCAGCTTTTAATGGGCAAGTAAAAACCTACAGATTCATGACAAGATAAACAATTCTTAGCATAACTGATCGCACGGTGCTCTAGCGTAACTGCATCTCACTAAATACATGGAGAGAAGTGTTCCACAAACAGAAAAACCACGGCATCCATTTGCATTAGCTCTGCACTGCAGCCCAAACACGTACTTTACATATCATACATCAAAGAAACAATGACTCTCTTTCTTTCTGCACGTTAATTTTCAAGCTATCGGTCCCACTCAGAAGTTAACACACCCTTTCATTGCAAAAATACTGAATTTCTATTTTAAACTATGCTGTTTGAAGGGTTAATTTGTTCCTAGGAACAGCAAGTCTAAACGACACGGAAGCTTCACGGCCAAACAAGTGTTCACAAGCTGCGCAGGAGTGGAAGACGGCACCCAGAGTGAAGGTCCCTTCCTGCTTAAGGACCCCTGCAAAGCGAAGGCCTCCCAAGATAAGAGCACACACGAACGCTACTGCCTGCCCCAAAAGCTTTGTTTTCCTGAAAAAAGACAGCCCACTCCTTCGCTCTGGAACACTGCAACGTGTTAAACATCGGGAAGCAGAACACCAGGGAGTGCACAAACCAGGACGAAATAAGAAAGAACTCAGCATCCAGCTGGAGTTGCAGTCCTGTGCCATTGCCAGGGAATGGAACGGTTGGCCGAAGGCTCAGGCGTTACTTCAGAAGAACCCTAATCCTGCTCAACCACAAAAGTGTGGAAGGGAAAGGTCCATAAGCAACCAACCAGGACTGTCCTCTGATCACCAACGTTTTTCCAAAGAGATCTCCTGTCTTCAGAGAAAGGAGGACATGGGAACACAACGGCCATTCCTACAACTCAGGCACACGACTTCAGCCCACAGCACCATATGCCAGGTTGTAATTCTTTAAGGACCAATACACCTAGGTGCAGGTTTCAGTGAGGGCTTGTCTACAAGCAGCATTGAGTTGACCAAGATGCTTCACCGAACACCGCTCTGCGCTGGCGCTTGACAGCCACGCAGAAAGGGACAGCTCTCGCCTCACCAGCCACGTGTCGGGAGCTTGGGCTCCTGCTGAGCACATATGTGCCAGGGTGAGCGGGCACCCCGCGCTGCTGGTGTGCCACCATCAGCAGTTACACAAGGCAGGCTTCTCCTCCAGGCCAGCGGCCATCACCTCTCCGCACAGTGCCCAGGCCGGGGACAGTGTCAGGCAGTGCCACAGCCCGCTCCAGCTCTGGCTCCAGCTCCAGGAGCTCCAGAGCTCCCCAGCTACACTGACTGACAAATGAATGCCCAGACACAAAATTTACCAGCAGAAAGAGCTACGTTGTTGTGCTCCAGGGCTTGGTAAATACGGTAACCTGACGGATACGAACACACCCGTTTGGAAAAGTCAATGACAGCGCCGATTTCTGGAGTTCTCAAGCAGCTTCTGGAATAAAAGATGTTGGCTTACTGGCATGACTAACGTTACAGACACTGCTGACAGCAGCAGCCCTCACTCTGGGTGCCCATGATGCTCAGACTGGCCACTCTTTTAACTGTGCAGCTGAGGGCACTGTGGGGAAACTGAAAGCCCTATGGCAGGCACTCACCAGGTGACTTCGGGCAGCCAAGAAGAGCCTGCCCTGAATCACAACTGCATGCTGGGCTCGGAGCATCTGCAAGAGCAAAAGAGCTTCACCAAGGGTGGAGATGCAAGATCAAACAGTCTGTCCTGGACCTGCAAACACATCCACCCACACGGCAATCATTACAGCTTGGGTTTGGGAAGGGGGATTATCTTATCTTCTTTCTTGAGTCTCTTCAAGAAAAAGCCAAAGGAAAGCCAGTAATACTGGATGAGACAGGGAGCTGCTTGCCACGGCCTGTGAGCAAAGCAGTGCTAGCACTCTATCATGCCTTTTTTCTTCTCTTCCCCAGCATGAAGCTGTGAGTGCTGTGACTCTCTTCCCTGGTTTTAAACAGGAGTGACATTCATTTCATTCACCTGTTCATTAACATCACGATGAGGTTTGTATAAATATGCAAGTATGATTTAATTCCAGAGGAAACACCAGTGATGTAAATTTTTTCCTCCCATGCACTGTTGAAGACAGTATTCATAATGCAAGCCTGGATTTTTATACTTCCTATCATCATTTAAAGAGCCTGTGAACTCGAGTTCTCACTATACATGCAATATTTATGTCATAACCTTGCTGGCTGGAGTCTGAGAGATGCCTGCCTGCAGACAGGATTTATTACAGGTGCTTTGTGGATTTCCGTCAATGGGTAGGGTTTGGCTGTGTAGGAAAATCATTTATGTCTGCATATAAAATTGGCCTTTATTCTCCTAAGAGTGCAAATAATAAGGGAGTAAAACAAGTGAAAGGAACATCTGTCCAACTTTCGGCTGGGTACACTAAAGCTCTCGATGACTCTGGCTGCCTTCCTCTCGTGACTGCTCTGGTACTTGGGGCTGGAATGCAGCAGCACCAAGGAGACAATCTTGAGTTAAGGGATCAAAAGGAACTGAACTCCCACGGGCAGCTGATTTTGCTCCCACACAAGGAAAAGCCACAGCAACAAGTACTCCTCCTCCTCCTAAGAGGCCTTCAGCCACTGGAACACCAGGGATGATGATGCTCGAGGCTACTGCAGATGGAGAAGGGTGCCAAAAGGGGAAGGACGTGCACGACCGCAGCTTTGCTAGGGCATGGTCTCCTATAATGTTTGCTCATCAGCTCCATCAGCTGCCCTTGCACCTTCTCATTTGGAGGAAGACTCTGCTCTCCACAACGAGCTTCGTTGCTATTAGCTCCCTGAATCATCACGCTCCCTCTCATTTAGCAAGAGGCCATCCTCCTTAACTACCTCCTTACTACCTTTCAGAACCCTGCTATGATCCCGAGATGTCTTCTGTTTCTCAGCAGTTCTCAGTCTTCTCACTCTTAGCTACACACGAGGGAACTGCCAAACTGCAGAATCCAGTAAGGTCTGTGTGCTTCAAGTATAGGTGCTACACAGCAACACACATCCAGCCTCTTCTCGTCCTGCAGCCTCCACAACAGCAAAACCACGTTCACTGGTAAGACCCAACTTACAAAGCAACAAACCGAGACTGGGATTAAAGCAAGTCACAAAAGCAGCAGGTTCTGCCATTTGCAGTAGCTTGAAGATCACTGAAATCCACTCAGAAAGCCAGAACAGGGCAGTGTGGCTTTAAAACAATGTCTTTCTAAAGCACATTTAAAATCATTATTTTTGCATTGTTATTCCATCTTGTACCGCTGCAAAATTCATCAGATCCTACTTTCATGAATGCTGTTCTACAATGATTTAGGTATTTAATGAGTTAACCATCTCGATTCCTCATTAATTGTTATACAGTCACTCATTGGTTTCTTTTTCTTTCGGTAAACTCAGACTGGTAATAAACACCCTGCTAAAACTGATTCACTGACAACCTACCACTTACAAACTGAATTCACCGCTTGCCTGGTCAAAATGTAGTATTTACTTGGTAACAGAGCTATTAATAAATCTGCCCAAAGGACATTTATCCAGGAAGAATCATTTTTATCCGCCTGTGTGACAGGGACAGACTTGATTACGACAGATGGGATCGACCCGAGTTGAGACGGGGGGAAAGGCAGCACATCAGCCATTCGCAGGAGGCCCCGCGGACCAGGCAGGTCGCCAGTCTGAGCAGAAGATTGGCAGAGGTGATGGCCCAACCACCATGAGGCACAAGAAAATGAAGAGTGGGGGACCAGCCCTGGCCGGTCACAGAGCACGTAAATCTAGGCTGACATACACAGCAACTGGACTGAACGCATAAACTTTTTACCTAGGGATAGAAAAATATGTGTTTATGAGGATAGGTACTCGTTCATGCACGCCCAAGGCAACAGCACAGCACATCTGGAAAGAAGGAGTAAATAAACAGCAGCACAGTGTCACAGCTGGAAACATGAGTGGTCGGGGGAAAAGAGATGGAAATTTGGGGTTGGAGGGGGGGAGGCATTTTTCCATTTTGTTCTGTGCTTTCAGAATGCCTGGGGACGTTTCACACCCTAATCATCTAAATACGCAACACCAAGATTCTTTACAAAGACAAATATGATTGCTCACCAGTCTGATTGACAGCCTCGATGTCATTCAAAAATGTTTCAGGAGAGAAACTGGCAGAGCACAGAGCGTTCAGGCCAGGCCACACCGAGCACAGTCAGAACCCAGTGCCCGGGTCAGTTTCTGTGGGGTCCTGGTCAGGCTGCTCTGCATCCAAGAGTGCCCAGGCTGTTGGGCACATCAGGGTGAGCAGCTGCACTTGAACAGCGTCTGCACACTCGGGTCCACCGGCTGCTTCTGATGGGCAAAGCGGGCTGCCACTGGCACCCCGTGTCCGTACGCTCTCTAGACCTCTCCTGGCAGGTCTGGACTATATACGGCTGGTACCTTCTGGTGATCCATCTTCAGACCCTCTCTAACACAGCAGGACGGAGCTGCATTCGTGCGTCTCCACCTCGGAGATGCCTTCAGAAGCCGCCACCAGGCCCTCAGAAGGCTGGGGACACAGCACATCCCAGCAGGTCCAGGCAGGAGCAGCCCATGGAGCGGGCACGCCAGCGGATTCAGCAGCGCGTTCGCCGCGCGCCAGCCCAGAGGAAGAGAGTCTGGCTGCGCAGCAGCATTTTAAACAAGGAAGTTGCATCTGTTTAGCACAGAGCAGAAAGTAAACAGCACAGCCCCTTGGGGCGGAGGGCAAAGCAGTGCAGGAAGAAGCTGCAAGGGGGCCAGAGCGCAGGGACTGCCACACGCGACTTCACCGCACTGCTATCGCCCGCGACTGTTGCCGATTCCCAGAGAAGCACTGAAGTAACTTCCTATGTTGTATGGTACAGAGGAAACCCTCGTGCAAATAAAGATCCTTTTATAACTATGCTGTAATCTGGTTTACATTGGAGTAAATCATTTGCAAGGTAAGCCCTTAGAAAATTTGCGTAAAAGAGGAAAATTAAGGGGTTCTCAAATACATGAAAACAATGCAGTGGCTGTTCTACCAACATTTTGCAGCTTTATCAGCGTTTATCAGCATGCTCTGTTACACGTAATTTGCAAGCTCCCTCTCAGCCTCGCTTGCTGCTGTTCTGTTCGTCAGATTCACAGGTAGATCTGCAGCAGCAGCACCTCTGCCCAGCAGCAAATCCCCCCAGTGCTGTTACCAGGATCTACAGGATCACACAGGACCCAAGCTCCAAGGACCTCTTCTAACTAGAGAGCTGCAATTTTCATTCTAAAACTGAGACAATGAGTTTTGAAAGCTGTGTGATTCACACAGCACTGCATGGGAAGCAAAATCCCAAGGCAGCAACAGCCACCCTCACACTGGCCTCTCAGCCTCACACCTGAACTGCAAACTCCACGCTCACCCGCTTCCCTCTGTACAAGTAAAAACAAACAATTCTTCCAATCTTAACAGGAGAAGCTTAGGAATCCTGTTTGAAAAGGAACTGGGTACCTGGGGGAGGGTGTATTATTGCAATATAAACTGCTTATTTTGACCCAAAATTGCACTTTATGTATTGAAAAATATTTAGAGTCAAAGCTGTTGCTATTAACTGTGATTAAGTCTCTCAACATCTGCCAGGATAGAAATTCAACAGCCTATTCCTTCTGCCAGTCAGTGCCATCCTTCCCCAAGTTAACATAAACCAAACCAAAGTGTTCAATGAAATCATGGGGCTAGTTTTAGAAAATTATCTTATCCAGTCTATCCCAATTCCTTAGCCCCTCTTCCCAGGTTCTGTGCTGTGACCTCAAACAGACGATCGATCCCCCCTGGCTCGCCTGCTGTGCTGACAAACATGTGAAAAGCCCGGTGTGCTCTTTCTCACCAGCTGAGCGTTCATCAGCTAGGCACAATGAAGTCAGCTCTGATCTAGAGCATGAACCGAGACAGGAAGAGAAGACAGAAAACTCTGGAGAAGTAAGACTCCAGAATACTTTGGTTTAGTACCATTCTCAGCCTCCGAGCATCCTGTGCGGGTGTGCGCGTCTCTCCTTTGCCCCCCACACAATGGCAGTGACAGGGGGAGCTCTCTGCCAAAGCTTCAGCCCAGGACTCCTCGGCTATCACCTACCATTTCAATCAGGCCTTTTCATTACAGCGAAAAAGGTCAGTGCTGGCTTGCACTCTGAATTCTTTCCTCTGTCCGTTCATACCATCACAGCTCTTCCTTGGATTTAGGTTCAGGCAGATGTATTTTCCAAGCAATGGGCAGCTACTAAAATTGTCATTGCAATATGTAGCAATAAATGGCTAAATGTAAACCTCAAAATGTAAATAACTATGTAGATTCCTTAACCAGCTCTATTCCAGAGAGTTCACCATTCCATACTCCCCAGACCATCTCCAAACCCACCCAGACCGCTTTTCTGTGACAGCCACAGGGCAATAGCTGGGGGAGGGCAGCTGGATCCGTACCCACCCGAAAGCCAAAAATGGTCTCCAAAGGCACAACGTAAGCTTTTCATGGAGTCTTCCTCCTCACAACCCCACAAATACCTCACTCGCTTTGCTAATTTCCCATTGCCTAGAATAGAAAGTTGCTCAAAATAATTTTCTACTCTGCTGCAGAAGACTGCTATGAACGAAATGACTTCAGCACTCAGGTATTACAAACAAGCAGGAGCAGTTCCACAGCTTAACCAGGGACATCGGGGGAACAGCTTTCACCATGGCAGAGGACAACCAGGGTTGGGTGGCTTTAATGACACCCTTCTCCTAAATGGGGGGAATGCAGGGAGCTGGAGCAAAGAGGGGAGGAGAGAGGATGTCAATTTGTATTTTCACCATATCACTAGGGTTTCCATTTTGGATAAAAAGAGATAGCTTTATTTTCGTTGAAATCCCTGGCCCAAGAGGCCTATGATGACAGCTGCACATCTTGTTTCATTGTGACATGAAGTTTTTCTCCACTGGATAAATCACATATTCATTAGCAGTTCATCTTTGGAATGAAGCACAAGCATATGGGGCAGTTGAACAGAGGAGAAAGACGAGCATTATCCCAGACACAGCCACTTGTACTTACAAAAGCCCTTACCCCCAGCCCACAGCAGCAGGGTAGGGACACAGATCACAGGAGGCATCTTGCCACAGACTGTAGCGATGTGCACAGAAACCCCCTGCCCCATCTGGTGCCCAAGGATTCAAAGAGATGAAGTGCTCTAAAGCAGCTGTTCCCAAAATAGAGACACTGAGGAGTACAGTCTTAAGCCTTGCAGTGTTATCCATCCAACAGCTGATCTTGGGTTGGAGGTGGTGCAGCATCAGTTGGAATTACAGCAAGTTTGTCTGAAACTGGGATGGCAGTTGGCACTGATGCTCTAAAGACTCCGTGCTATTGCCGCCTCTCAGGCTCCCAGAATCGAGAGACTTTCCTGATAAGCTACACACCACTTGGAAATCCTGTATATTACTTTTCATGCCAAGCTTTGGATCTATTTTTAAACAGTAAACTTCTAAATCTTTTTTTTTCCCCCCCTTTTTTTTTCTCCCCAGACATGAAGATAGCCTCAAAATTCCTCACATGCAAAGCCTGCTCTTTCCCCCACCCCTATTTCAGGAGCTATCAGTAGAAAACCAACCTAAAGCCCCTGGAATCCCTACGTGTGGAACAGTGCATGTGCAGTAAAACTGCGCGCACCAAAGATCTGTGCAAACTGGTAGGCAACCTCTAACCTATTAACTGTAGCCTGAGAAAAGATCATTTTTATTTGGCTAGACTGAAAAAGATCTGAATGAATATAATCGAGGCACATCATAACAAGTACAAACACTGCAGACTCATTTTGCAGCTATGCCTATTCCAAATTAATCTGAATTCAAATCCAAACTAGGTGCTAAAATAGAATAAAAAGCAACTGCACAGCATCTCCTTTGGGAGGCACGTACAAAGCCCAGCACATACGTCACACCTGAAATGGGGTGGAAAGCTCTTGTTCTCCCAGGCTGCAGGAATACCTCTGAGTTTGTAAGCAGTTAAAGAAAGGTTCAGGATCTTGAATATAGCACTGAAAAGGAGAAAAAAAAAAAAACCTGAATACTACTTTTGATACTGAGACAACAAGAGATACTGGAATAAAAAGTCAGTTCATGTATGGTTTAGTCAGCTGATCTGTGGATGAGGAACAATACCTCACCCTCTTTGAAACACGACAGTACAAGTGCAAGTTTGAGAGAGACTTCAAAGTTGCACTCTTAAAGAATTTTCATAAATAGTAACTACCATTTTTGTGCCAATCTCCATTTAGCACTGAAGGGTTTGAAATGCAGAACTGCTTACAGGCAGCCCTGGGTAAGAGCTTGGAAACGGAGGGAAAGTTCGAGCCTTCCCATCCTGTGCCAGTCAGCAGCAGTAGCATGGAATACTCCCAACATTCACAGGACAGATGCTGTGCAAAAGTCACATTTTCAACCATCTAGACAGAGCTTGTTTCTAGGGCAGAAAGATTCTAAACTGGTTCTGTTACCACTGTCCTTGCTCAGCTGCCAGGCCTCTCCTTCCAGCCTCCATCCCTGCAGAACATTAAGGACCAGTAACCCCGAGACAATACAGACTGGGATCTGGGCTTTGTTCAAACTGAAAGGTGAACAAACCCAGCAGCCATCTCCTCCTGTATGTTTGGTTACTGAGTTGAAGGATAATAGCCCTGAGAGATTCTGCAGGAGCTCACACTGGAGCTTACCTACGATATCAGTACAAACCACACAGGTAAACACTTGTCTCTGGGAAGTAAAGCCAAGACGCCCCCCCCAGAAAAGGGCCATTTCCTCTCCTGTCACATCTTTATTATTATATGGTATATATGGTAGGTATTATGGCAGAACATTCAACTCTGTGTCAAGCCTTTCAAGAAGCCATGTGCACTGCCAGAGAAGAGGGCTCAGCTCACCTAAAACTGCTGCCATTTGTGCTGATAAAAGCAGAAAGTCTGGACTGCCAAACATGAAAGCATTGCTGGATCCTACCTGTGTAAAATACATTTGAAAAAAAGACCAAGAGGATACCAGGTAAGGAAAGCTCCCAGCATGGGCCTGCATCGTCTGGGTTCCCTGCCTCGGCATGGAGAGGAAATCTCCCATATATGGCCCAAGGCAACAAGCAGACCAAGGTCGCACTTCGGTTCACCATTTTTGGCAAGCCCAGGCGTTCAGACATCGTGAGTCAGAGCTCTAGAAGCCAGTGTGCTTTGTAAACCAAGAAACCTATTTCATTTTGGTTTTTTAAATTTGGCTTGGCTTTGTTGGGGTCTTCCTCTCACCTCTGCAGTACACAGGCATCATCACATTTTCATTTTGCTTCTCTGTAGCTGGGAGGAGCACTGCTTTCCATTCTGGGTTCCTTTGCTTTGCAACACGACACACAAGATTTTCACATTAGACTAAATCCTAGCGTTGGGGAGTTAAAAAGAAACAAGATACAAACTCTCGGGGAAACTGGGATCAGACAGCATGCTGTCTCGCACTTTCACACAGCCCTAGAACAACAAAGAGCACTTCTTTTTAAAATAAAACCTCAAAACATCTTCACTTCTTTTCTCCGATCCCAAACAAGTAACAACTCCTCTGGCATTTCAGCACAAGCAGACACAGCTTCTGCTGCTCAGAAGGTCCTTGTGACACACTCTGTTCCACCACTAACCTGGTAACATCAACGCAAACTTTCTTTTGAGTTCTACTTTTCTCAGTTCAATAGTTCAGCAGAAACTGCTCCAGTTTTGATTACACACACAAAAATCACCTACCAGCTATTCCTACTGAAGAAATACCCCTACAAAAACAACCTAAAGTTCAATAAATTCAACTGGGTAATTCTTTGCAGATTAATAATGTGAGAAATAATATGGGACAACTGAGGCTGAGGTGAGGGTTTTGGTTTGTGTTCAAGCTGTCCAGGGTTTTCAGCTCTGTTAGGATGCTGTCTGCATCTGGGCTACTTCAGTTCCCTGTGCCTCAGTTTTCCACATGTAAAATCCAGCGAATACCCCAGCAGGGAGAGGAATCAAGTCAATAATTCATTTCTTCAAAGTGGTACCACATTCATAATGGAATTAAATATTTCCAGAAAACTGTAATAGCTCACAGGCACTTCTAGGAAGACACACTTATAGTGAACAACCTCCTTGCACTTTTACAGAGCATCCTAGCAATTTAACAGTAGGACAAAAAAAAAGATATATATATATATATAAAAAAAAAATACAACAGACATTCTTGGTATTTGAGACAGAACAAGGTCTGAAGGAGGCAGCACACTATCAAACTGCTGCTTAGAAAAACATCTAGGTTTACAGATCTCAAATCTTTTGTGGATCTTGTAAATTGATTTTTATTTAACAGTTCAGAAGGTCTGATAAATATTTGTAGACTGTTTTCTCCATACTCAAGCACTAAAGCTGATTAGTCAAGTATACAGTTGACAGTCATAGTTTATATCCTTTACTTCACATTCCTTTTTTCAGAGGAAGTTTTAGGAAACACTACCATGTATTACAGCTTTAATTTCAAGCTGGTATCTGTTACTCCAGGCAGAACAGTAAAAGCCTTAGCTTGTATTACTGAGCCAGAAGCACAACTAAGCAAGCTTAGGGCTCCATAACAGTATCTTCCCAAGTTACTTGGGTGTTGAGCACTTTGGAAAGCACTGACTAGGAGATGGGACTCATTCCAAGACCGATCATCCTACTTCACTTTGACAAAGTAAAGCCTTTCAGGAGCTGGGCTTGGTTTGGAGCACACTGCCGTTTGAGAAAAGGCTTCAGTTGAACACGTTGTTTGAAAATGTGATACAAATGGCACTTCACACAGCAAAGGGTGAACAAACTGACACGGTAAAACTGCGTTCAATGTGCTATAAATTACGAGATACACAGTTTGAAAATCTGTAAATTGGTTTTCACCCAGGGAAGAGTTCAGGGGTGGTACGGGCACCACTCATGGCAATCAGATAAAGCTGGCTGCACATCTAAGATGTCTCTGAAGGCAGACACCGGCAGATAAGAAGGAATGCTGTGAGTACTTTGGTTTAAAGTGCTCCACTTTGCTATGTGGAAGCAGTCATTTACCGGTGCTTTGACTTCCAGCAGCATTCTCCATGCACCTTTTGTAGGCATTGCATCGCACCTGGGCAGCCGCAGCAGCAAGCTGAGCAAGGGCTTTCAATTCTCTGCAGGAATTTCTCACTTCACTCAGAACAACATTCTTGATTTAGCCATTTCCATTGCAAAAATCTGCCTGTAATCTGTCTTCAAGTCAGAGAAGGGGGAAGCAGCAAGTATGAATAACAACAGAAACAGAAAGAACATTAATTTTGTCAAAAAGAAAGCTGAGGTTTTGGTCTTAAATACCTGCAGCAACTCCCTCTCTCTCCTCTTCTGCATAAGAGACAAGATCTTGCTCCTCTTACTCAAGAGCCCTTTGCACAAAAGGATGCACAACAGCCTAGACTTGCCTAGGCTGATAAGGAGATACATCACCAAAGCCTTTGGCTGGACCGCAAGGTGTGAATTACGCAAGTATCAGCCTCTGCCTGGAGGGAACCTGCATTCGGAGCCCCCAGAGCATAAATCAGTCTCTGTATCAGAACCAGCTTCCAGTTTTACTTTCTTGATTATACAGTCAAAAGGGACTTTATTTGGAATCTGAAACATAAACTGTCCCAAATCCTCCTGCAGCGCTGGTGCAAAGGCCTCCAGGCAGGCAGCCGCTGACAGCTGGGCCACCAGCCACAGAAGCTGCACTGGAGAACTCGCCCTGCTCGGCAACAATTGAAACTTTCTCCAGGACCAAGTCCGCACACAGGGAGCAGTGTTTCCCTGCGAGCACACAACACTTTCACTATTGTTCAGCTACCACAAACCAGCTCCCACCATCTATCAAGCTTGACATTTTATCCGTCTCCACTGCTAGCCCAGAACACAGGGCATATGTAAGAAGAGGTTCAAGGATTCCCAAAGTTATTTTGTTAAACAGAGAAACATTTCCCTTCTTTTAATGATTAATTTGTCATTTTTCAAAGCTGTTCAGGAAAACATCGGCCTATTTGTCCTCCAGATTATTAAATCCAAGTGTCTATAAAGAAACCTATTCCACCAGATAATAAAAGCTCCATTTTAAGAAATGTATAAAACGAATTCAAAGCCAATCCTGGAGAGAAGGATTCCTCGCTGGAAGGGAGCAGCAGCAGCAGTTGTGGCTCCAGCCCAGCTGTGGTTACACTAACAGCACACTAGAGCAGAGTATTAACTTGCTGCTCACCCCCCTCCCTCCCCACAAACACCACTACTCAGCAGTTGCCCAGTTCGCTGTGACTCAGGCAGAGACCTCAGAAGCATCAACACATCGGTGGAAGAAACCTTACCAATGCATGATGCAACTTCGTGGACTATGTCCTTGAACACAACATGGGAGAAATTATTAATCTGAGTGATCCTAACAACTCCCTGTAGCCAGGGGGTGAAACATGGAAGTCACTCACTGATGCCAGGAGCAACTGCTTCTGAGCAAGGTTTCTGGACATGCACACAAAGGGCTGTCCCATCAGTTTCCATCTGAACTTCCACGGGATGCAATATTACAGTTTCTGACTCTTTTGGGGAGCAAGCCAAAGCGATATAAGCTCCTGCACACAGTAAGTGGCATTGATTCAGTGATGCTGCTTGTGACACTGCAATCTGAAATTACCCATGTGCCTATACAGAATATGTAACGCCCAAAGGAATGAGCCTTCTGCAGTAGAGGTTACTATGCAACAAGCTGCTCCCAAGAGAGAGCATTTTAAATTTGCCTGTTTAAAATCACACTTAACATCAGTCTAGAGGCTAAACTAAAAGATTCAAAGCATATGCTGCTGAAATATATTCTTATAAGCATACCCCACACATCCCACAATCTTCTGAATTCAAATAAAAAGGTGGCAGGAAAAAAAAAGCTACGGTTAAATTAATGTTTTAATCTACACTGAAAGCCAATGTCAAAATTTCTATTGCAAGACTCTTTTGGCAGGGAAGCCAGAGGACATTAGAGAAAGAAGCTTAATTAGGGTTTTGGAGTAAAGTTAAAACCTCAAGAGCAATTAATGTGAAGAATTCCTCAATTTTACAGACACTGAGAAGAATAAACAGTGTCTCAGAAAGAAACAATTCTTTTTAAAGAAAGTCTCTCATGGGACCATAAATTTAAAAGGCCAAAAGTGGCTTTCCGAGATTAGAATAAACTGTCCGGGTTCTGAGGAAAACGGCTGAGAAAGAAGGGAGAAACTAATAGAAAATTTGACTTCTTGCTCTGACAGTCATGCTCTGTTTCTTACAGAAATGTTCTCTGAGGACCGAACGATCGGCTTCGGGAGGACATACCATCAGGGAGTCAGAAGACCTGGCATGCAGACGAGGTTGGTTCCTGACATCAATTCAGCGGTGATGAGATCCTCCCCACCTGTGAAACAGAGATCACACTTATGCACCCCTGCAAAGCCTTCTGTGCTCCCTGAATGGCACTCGGTGGAAGTTCAAAGTATTCATTTCTGGCTTCTTGTAATGACAGTCCCTGGGGAGCTGAGGAAAACAAGCTGAGTATGTGGAGACACAGGCAGGTACTGTGGAGACTGATGAATTAAGAGGCTGGCTGGGGTTTCTCAAGGGACACGGGCAGCCAGGGGAGAGCTGGAGAAACGCTCGCACCACGTGAACACAACGCAGAGCACAAAGTGCAGGCAGATGAGGAGTAGCGTCCTCGCAGCAGCACAGACCTTACCGTGGCACTGGCTGAAATGCTCCCCTGAGAAGGTAGATCAGTACTCCAGTATTTCGCCCACGCCGGCCTGCTGCAATATCCAGGTATGATATGCTTGTAGTCAGAGTGCAGACTACAGAGAGGGGCCGAGTTCCCTCAGTTTTTATTACCACGTACCTACAGGTCCTCTTTCCTTGGTCAGCAGCAGTTCACGTGCAGTCGTAGCCATAAAGTGGACGTGTGCACGCAGTCACATCTCACATTATCCTTCTGCCTGTGGTGTTCTATTAAGCACAAAGCACGAGGTTCAACACACTCGTTTCTCATATTTGGATCAGACTCTGTGTCCCTTGGGACTGGTCAAAGGCTTTAGAGAAGAGATGCTGGGAGATATGCTGTGCACACATGAAAACACTCCTCCTATAGGGGATGGCAGCCTAAACCTAACTAAACACAATTCTTCCTGCACGTATTACAGTGAAACCAACACACGCTGGCTGAGGACAGCATTTTGCCCGGCTAGTCATGAGGACACAGCGCAGCAGCACCGGGGCAGACACACAGCCTGCCTCCAACGCAGGCTCGGGTGGGGCAGGGGAGGCACACACACAGGAATGCCACAGCAGATGACTGGTGGAAATCTGCTTATACCCGTCCATCATGCAAAAGCTGGTTCAAACTATAAAGCACAGTTCTCAGTAACCCTGCTGCACTGGCAATGCAAGTCAAATGGCACTCTAGTCTGAGTGAAGAGTTTACAATCTAAGTTGTCACAAACCCTGGTACAAAGTTGAATAACAAGTGAAAATTACAAGATTTAAAAAAACCAAACCAAACCAAAACAAACACAACACGAAACCAAACTGAAGTCAGGCACAATAAAGAGAAACCTGAAGGCCAGGAGAAAAGAAGACAGATTTTGGTCATAAACTCAACTAGTAACCACCAACGCCAAAATGTAATTCACACCTCTGACTCCCTGGTGCCCTCCTGGCAGAGAATTGCATTCAGCTCCCAGCCGAGGTTGAGTCCCAAGAGCCCGATCACATGCACCTGCCAACAAGAAAGACTGAGCCTCGCTGAAACTCAGCCCTACTTTTTCTGCCCTACAATTAAATGATGGCTTTGAAACTAATCCAATTCAGCAAAACTTGACCAGTTGTTAACCCAAGAACAGTGCTGGCAAGGCTTTTAATGAAAGTTCTGCTGCTACCAGCTGAATTAACACAACCCCAGAGCAAACCCAGAGCACTGCAGCTCTGCACCCTGATTCACACAACCAGCAAGAACTGCTCCCAACAGAACCCGCAGCAACAGCCGGAGTCAGTTGTATCATTGCATTAGACCCAACTGTTCTACCAAAAGCAATTCTGTTTACAAAGAATGAATGCAAGATCTCCCTCCTTGTCACTGTGAACATGAGACATGTTAAGGAGAGGACCGTATTTGACAGGTGGTGGCAGGAAAACACAAGCCCCTGGAACTGGTAAGAAATGACATTTAAAGCTCCCAGCTTTCTCTTCCACTTCTGGGCTCTGGAAAAACAAGGTAACAGTGGAAATGACAAAGAGTTAATACTCCTTTTGTTTGTTCCATGTAATCACCTATAGGATCGCTTATCTTCAAATACGACCTTCAGACTTTTGAAATACAAGCGACTATAGAGCAAACACACCAAAACTGCCAGGTTGTAATGTACCTGTCATTTCCCCTCCTAATGAAATGGAAAATTAAAAAAGCATTTTGTAAATCCACTAATCTCTTTACCAATTCCATAATCGGGTTAGAAACAACAGAAAATTGCCTCAAGTTCCTACACTGCTGTGACACGGTTCTCCACAAATAATGCCCAAGGTCTCCCGTGCTGCCCACGGAAGATATGTTCAGTGCCAGCATGGAGGAAGTGAGCTCAGACCAGACACAGAAACAAACCCTTTTTATGTCTCAGCAAATTAAACATTACCCTCAAGATATCTCGATCAGGGCATCATGAAGCTAAACCATTCCTATCTACACGACAATATTACACTTGCCTCCACGGTATCTAACCCAGCCTGGCTGGCCTTGGGGTGTTGGAAAACACACAAAACCATCAAGGGCAACAGCTCCTGTATCATACGGTGAGAACATTGGTTGCATTCACCCTGAGCTGTTTGGCCAAGTCCCTGATCTGTAATGGCTCAGAATGGCCTGGTGTGCGTTCTCACTGCAGAGTTTACACAGTTACTAACCTGCAGTCGCAGCCTGAATTACCGGCAAGGGACCGAGCTGATGATACGTCAACATTTTCTCCACAGGAAACGACTTGACCAGCTTACAGGAACAAACCGTTCTGATGAACACTTGAGTACCTACATTTTCTGAACTCTTTTTGCCTTCTCCGGCTAAGGAAGGACTTGCCTAAGCTTCCACTTTGCCGTACACCGCTGATTTTGAGCCGAGTTCCTCGTTAAGAAATTAAATCGTCTCCTCGTCGCCCACCCCAGACACGCGAGTGCAAAGAGACAGCAGCTGAAGCAGAGCTAGACCGAAGGGTGGCACTGGGCCCGACCCCCTCGGTTCTCACAGCAGCGCCAGCAGAACAACCCCCTGAGCCTCACCCGGCCTTCGGCAGCGTAACTCAGGGAAGGGAGGAATTTCTGAGCGACACGTTCTGAACACGAGAAAAGCTGTTCCGGAGTCCCGCCCGGGGAAACCCGGCAAGCGCTGCCCGTGAGGGGGCTGCTTCCCCCCTTCCTCAAACCAAACCCCTCCCCCCAACCACCCTCCTCTCCCCCCAACCAATCCCCCTCCCCCCAACCAATCCCCCTCCCCCCAACCAACCCCTCCCCCCCAAACCACCCCGCTCCCCCCAACCCCTCCCCAGCCTCTCCCCGACCCCCGCCCGCCACAGGCCGAGCGTCTCCCCCTCCCTTGCCCCGCGCCCCCCAGCCCCGGCAGCGCCCCCGAAGGCCTCACACCCGGCAAGCCCCGGCCCCGGCGGCACAGGCGGGCAGCTCCCACCCCTCACCTGCCTCCCGGGCCGGGCCGGGCCGGGCTGGGCTGCGGGCCGGGGTCGGGGTCGGGGCCGGGCCCTCGGCTGAGCGCGCGGCGGCGGCAGCGCTATGGCAACTGCCCCCCGCGCGGCGGCCACCAGCGAGAGGCGGCCCAGAGCGGCGGCCATAGAGCGGCGGGACAGACGGCGCCGGGCGTGCGGCGCGGCCCGCCCCTGGCGGCGTGGCGGCTTCACTAGCGCCCTCGGGAGGCCGAGGGGGCAGCGCGGGGCGCGGCGGGTCCGGAGGTCAAGGGTTCGAGACCCCCTTGAGTTGTGGGGGGGGGCGGTACTGCGGGGTCCGTGTGCTTCGTAGGAACGTGCACAGGAGTGTGCAGCAGTGCGCGGGCAGCATACGCTATACACAAAGGTACACCCACCTATAGGTAGGTAGATACACACAGCCACACTTGCACCCCCCCCGTGTACGTACTTGCATACAGACGCGCGCGCGATACCCATAAACATCAATCAGATACGTAATGTATACATATCAATGGCAAACGATCCCTGGGTGCCAGAAGGCATCCCTGCTGCGTGGGGTGAGGGGTGCCCTGTCCCCCTGCTCCCAGCAGGTCTGGGCAGCGGGAAGGGGCAGTGAGCAGGGGTGTGTGTGCCCCCGTGTGTGCCAGCACAGCCAGACCCTGTCCTGCAGAAGCGCCCGTCTGAGGATGGAGAAGGGCGGAATGAGGATGTTTTTCAGCATCATTTTACTTTACAAATTTAAGGGAAATCAGCTTAAGGAAGCAGCCAAGTTTTTCCAGATCGGGTAAGATTCCCATAGGCTGACCCCTTCTGCTGTCCCCACACCAAGCGATAACCAGCACCCACCCACAGCAACGCCTTCCCTGCAGCGACACGGCCGTCACCTCACCACACTCTGCCTACCTCAGCAGCAAAGCCGGGAGCGCAGGAGCTGCCACCCGCAGCTCAGCCGAGCCCCGTATCACGCCGTCCACTCCGACCCATCCAGCTCTTTCCCAAGAGGGCATAAAACTCCCACAGCTGCAATTAGCTGTTGGCCAAGGAGAGAAAATTCGCCCCAGGTCGCGGCTGTGCCCCGGAGCAGGGGACAGGTGAGCTGTGGAGGAGCACAGCCTGCACGTGGCCTCTGCTCCCCGGCCTCCGACTGACTGACTGGCACCGTCCCGTTGAATCACCATCCCATGACTGCTCCCCGTGACTAAGCACAAGAGCAGAGTTTCTTCTGTCATTTCCTGAGGGGCACGGCAAAGATGCGCGCTGGGGGCACTGAGGCCAATGCAGGGTTCCAAGCAGGCTGATCCCCTTCTCCTCTTCCTGCTGCTGCGGGGAAGGAGACACAAGAAAGCCCCCTTGGTTCAAATACACCCAAGAGGTTTCCATTTGGCTGTTTCCCTGCTCCTGAGAGCAGGGCCCTTGAGAGCCTTGCTCCCCCCACCCCGCATGTGCTGCATGCTTCGGGTTGCAATGTGCCTGGACCAGCTCTTTCGTCACAGCTTCAGGAGATGTAACAAGCTACATTTTCTGCTTGTACACATCAGCACAGGGCTCCAGTGGACAGGAAAACCATCCTCCTCCTCCTCCTCACCCCAACAAGCCAGGCTGCAATGCCTGGGACCAAACCTCCCCTCCCAACCTTGGAAAGCCCAGAAATGCAAATAAACACACAACTTTAAAATGTGTTTATTTCTACTGAAAACTGTCTAATGGCGCAGCTCACGCTGCTTTGGCACATTCCACTCCTCAGGCAGGACCTGCTGGGAGCACAGCCACGGGGCTGCAGGGGCTGGGTGGCCACAGCAGAGGAGGTGGGACCTGCCCCATAAATCACAGACCTGGGAGGACCAAGAGCTCAGCTTCACAAGAAACACAATCCAGCTGGACACTGAAAACAAATATCTGTGCTGAGACCTGCCCCTGCCTCTTGGGAAACCAAAATATATGTTCCCATAACCCTCTTAGCTGCCCCTTCCCCACGGGAGGTATTTACTCAACAACAGAGAGCTTGACAGTGTTACCTCTACTCTGGAGAAATTAGCACCCAAATTCTAGCTGAATGGAGTCCTGTTTGCCCAGCCCAGACTCAGAAAGCTGGAGGAGCAGTACTGCTGTGTTACTGGCTAAACGAGCATGCCCTGAGGAGTCCCAGCCCCCACAAGCTACCTCAGCAGCCTTGGAAGTGCAAGTCAAGGCTCAGTTCACCTGCCAAGAAGGCTTTTTATTAAGCAGGAGGAAGGTGTCTAGGACTTCTGGGATCAAAAGGAAAGGCCATGCTCCATCCCAGCCTCTCAGCTCCCCCCCAGCACTGCCCAAGCCCCCATGAGGTTGCCCGGAGCAGGCAAGAGCAGCTGGAAAGCACTGGAGCAAGAAGAGATTATTTTAAACCTCCCCATATGCACCTGAGCATCAGACAGGGCCAGCTGGTGTCTGACAGGACTCGGCCACCCCAGCTGATCCAGATCATAATCTTCATCAGTTCACAGAAATTCCCAGTAGTGGCCCAAATATACCAGCAGTTCCCGGTGTTACTCTGGGGAGAAGGTCAGACCAAGCATCCAATTATGCCCCTGCTCATCACCAGCCTGTCCCAGACCAGCCCTGCTAGAGACAACCTCAACATTTTAATTAAGTTAACAGCAGTCACCATTAATTGAATTCCAGCTCTCAACAGCCACAGCAGTGTGCAACTTATTTTACTTCTGAACCAGGAGCACTGTGGGCTGCCAAAGGACCATCAGAGCTCTGGGACCCAGAGAGCAGCGAGTTAGGGGGAGACAAACCCACCAGGAACCACAGGTTTGTGCAGGGGTGTGCCAGCTGGTCCCAAGCCCACACCTTAGGGTAGGGCTGGCTCTGCTGGTTGAAAACAAGGCTGCAGCAGAGGAGAGGACCTGGTTGTTGTGCTGCCCACACACCCAGACACTGTAGACTGCATCTGCTGAGGCAAGGAGATCTCCAGGGAACCCCCTGCTCATTTTCTTCCCAGCACAGAAGAACAAGAGCTTCTTCACATGGTCTTTCCCAGGGCTGCAGGACTCTCAGAGGCAGTCTGTAAAACCTTCAGTGTGTTTGGCTGCTTTTTTTGCCATTCTCTTGGACCTTGACATCTGCTTTTCCACCTGCATCAGAACTCCTGCGTGGGTGTTGCTGGCCTCAGCTCTTGCACATCACCATTTCCAATATCCAGCTCCACCTGTATCCCTGTTGGCTGCAAGAAGAGACAGAGAGGAGCTTAACCTCACACTGCTGGGACTCTGTACATTGCTTCACCACCTGCCCCACAGCCAGAAATCCTCAATTACATTTATTTCTGCTGGTGCCCTTATTTTAACTGGATTTGCTGAACAGAGATACAAACAAAAAAAGAACACTGCTCCGAGATCTCCCCAGACACACTGTTATTTAGCACATCCAGGATGCGCTTCACTGCCCAGCGCGTCACCACATCCCAACCCATTTGGATCGGGCTGCAGAGCAGGCTCAGAGCTGGGAGGCTCAGCAGCACTGCCCTGTACGGGGGCAGGATTCAAGCCAAAGCCACCTCAGTGGGTGTCAGAGGCAGCTCCGCAGGATCCTCGCTGCTCAAATGCCATCAGGGGAGCGAGGCAAGCACCAGGAATGTGATGACCTGGATTGGAAGCGGTATCACTCATTCAACGTGCCTATAAACACAAGCTCAGGCCGTTGGGAACGGATGCTTTTCTCTTCCATAGCTTACAACCAGACTGCATTTGCTCCTCTCCCATTGCCATGGGTCACCCACTGAGGCCTGATCCTGCTCTACCCACAGGAGAAGCCTCCCCCTGCTCCACAGCCAGGTCCATGTCACACACAGCTTCTCCATTACCAGAGGGACTGCCCCAGGGAGCCTCACCTGCCGGGGTGACTTTGCCAAGGAAGCCACGCGCTGTGTGGTAGCTTTCTCCCAGGTGGCTTCTTTGCTCTCCAGCAGCACCCGGGTGCTGGGCACAAAACTCCAGGAGCGGCCAAGGGCTGGCTTCAGTGGACCAGTGCTGCTGTCCCTTGTCACCTGGTTAGTCACCTGCAGCACAAACAGGCTTATCAGTTCCTGGGAAAAGCAGTGCCACTGAATGGAATGAAACACGAGATCACCAGCAGATGCTGATGGCCAGTCTTCTGTGAAGTTTCTCTTGCTCATGCTGAGTCCTCCAGGGCACACCCATGCCACCCCCTCTAAATGTGGTCGCACAACACTCACAGACATGTACTCGGGGTAGGAGCTCACTCGTATCTGCAACTGCAGTGACTCTGGTGCTGAAGCTACCTGCAAAGTTTAACTTGGAGCCTCCAAGTATCATTCCAGGCACCCCGTCCATGTCACTTCACTGCTAATGAGAGCGAAGGACAGGACTGTCTCAAAGTCCTCCAGTGCCAGGTTCAGCAGAAGACCCTTTTCTGTTGTGGCCTTCTCAATTCAGACACATTAACTGCGGTCCCAGCAACCTGTCTGGGTGCACTGAAGCAAATGTGATTGCTTAGCCAAGAGCTGGGGAAGACTACACCAGGTCCCCTTCCAGGGCCCAGCTCCTAGATGATGTAATACCCTGCAGTTCCTCCGAGGTAACTAAGCAAGAGGTTACTTAGTAAGCTGGCCAGACCCCAAATGGATCATGTATCAAAAAAAAAAAGTAAAATCAACATGTCAATCTGTCTGTACTTAGCTTGACTTTGCTCAGTCGAATGCCTTGGCTGAGGACAGCAATAAAGCAAATCAGCCCTGTTCTTGCTCCACACTTAGTGGAACAAGACATCTGGAGGCTGCAGAGAAGCAGGGCTACATGGGGGAGCAGAGCACTGGGGGATACAGGCCTCTTGTTCCTGCTTAGCTGGAAGCAGAGTCCCCCGTCCCAGGGGCTCCAAAGCCTCTCCAGGGCTCCTCGCCACAGCCCACACCAGCACACGAAGGACGAGGTGCAGCAACACTCACCACAACAGCAAGGCTGAACTCCCTGGCCAGTGTCTTCAGATCCCTGGCTAGCTGCATCATGATGGCCAAACCTGCAGGAGGACAAAGTGTTTGGGGATCAACCTTCAGAATGCATCTTGGTGTCAGGTGACATCTAGACTTGCATGAACACTAGACCTAGTGCCAGTGCTGGTGTTCCTGGACACCTTCAAACCATTTCCACTACCAGCACCCCAATGTACCCACTGCACACTCCAGGGCACCTCGGCTGAATGGATGTGGCACGGACAGATGAATTGCCAATTTGTCCAAGCCCTTCCTTTCCATCTTAAAAGCCCCAAGGCAAAAAAGCCCTACAGAAGCACCAGGAGCTCCAGACAAAGCTGGCCAGGTAGATTTAACAGGTACAGGACCCACCTCTCTAGCTCATGGCTTCATTTCCTACAGCCTGTGGCTGCGAGGAGACCTACTGTGATAGCACTGGCTGCCACCCAGCTGTGCAAGACCCTCTGGCACGTGTTTGAGGGACTTCCTTGGCAACTCAGCCAGCAGAAAGCCTCTCCTGATTTACGGTCCTTTCTGGCAGAAAGAGCCTCAGAGGAGCTTTGCAAACCATGCCAGTAACCACAATGTACCCGGGACACTAAAAGTAGAGGTTTTATTCTGTAGGCAAACAGATCAGCGCCTTCTCTGTCCCTTGGTTGGGTTTCAGACCACTGCCAGGAGCTTGCACGGCCACAACCAGCTTGAATATTTGCTGACAGCACTGCAAACAGACCCCCTTTGTCCAGTCACAGTTGGAAAGCTGGGAGCAGTCACACCCAAATCCGTCCTGCCCCAGCTCCAGGTACAGCACACATGGAAGGAAGATGCTCTTTGGGACACACAGAGAGGTCTGAAACCCCATTGCCCCTCTTAACAAAGCAGCTCACCCTCCGACTGCTTGCCTCCCAGCAGCGGGTAAATCACAGCCGAGACTGAGTCGATCACCACGACCTTGAGCGGTCCCATGGAGCTCACCACCTGAAGAGAAGGAGGCACCGTGTGCTACGTGGAGTAACAAATCCAGCAGTTTTGGACGTCGTGAGCTGCACAGAGGCTCACATGGGCCCAGGAAGGGGTGATGTGGTGTCACTCAACAGGCATCCTTGGGGCTCCAGGGAAGGGAGTGGGGCCCAGACTCCTACCTGCTGGGAGAGATGATCCCGCAGCTCCTGCAAGGCGCTCAGCATTTCATAGATGTCGAACACACGGACCACCTGGACCCGCTGCAGAGCCTCCAGCTGTGGCACAAAGTGGCATCAGCAACAGCCTCCTCCAGGACCCACCACGTTTCTCCTGCTCAGCTGCTACCAGCTCTTTGCATTTATACCATGCCATGGAGCCAGGGACCATTATTTCTTTCACATTTGCCTCCACCTCATGAAAACTGCTGTCCCCGTTGTGCTGATGGAAGGAGCAAGGCAGATTGAGCTCAAGGAGTGAAAGCCTGAGCAGCTACAGCAAGCCCTCCCCTTCCCCCAAGGGAAAAAACAAAGTGCAGTGTCTGTCCCAGAGCACAGTGCCCAACCAGCTATGGGAGGAAGAGTTTGGGCCCAAAAAATTCCAAGGCACAGCTGGACAGACGAACTGTCTCTGGGGGTTATCTACAGGCAAGCGCCAAGGCAGTTTTAGTGAGAGTGAGTGGAGGGACCAGCTCCAGGGAACTTGCCTGCTCTTCCTTGTCCTCTGCCCGGGCTTGAAGCATCTGGCACAGACGGGAGGCGGTGAACCCCCCCGTGGAGTCGAGAAACAGGACATGCTGCTTGAGGTCAAGAGACACACTGGCCACAATGCCCAGGCACACCTGGAGAGGCAGGGACAGGGTGTCAGCCAGTGTTCCCAGGTCCTGAAGGCATCATCTTCAGCCTCTCTGTCCTCTCTTCAGTCCCACTCGCCTGTGTCTTGCCACTGCCTGGTGCTCCCATGAGCTCTGTGACTTCTCCCGTGTACAGCCCGGAGTCCAGCAGCTGGTCCAGGCTGTGGGTTGAACACAAGGTGGGATTATCAACACCACTTCAGCCAGAATGGAAGAGACATCAGGAAGCAGCAGCAGTCCTCAGATACCTGTCTCTAGAGTCCCCTTCCCAAAGGCAGACAAGTG
Source organism: Todiramphus chloris collaris (assembly GCA_025345505.1). Lineage (NCBI taxonomy): Eukaryota > Metazoa > Chordata > Aves > Coraciiformes > Alcedinidae > Todiramphus > Todiramphus chloris. The sequence continues at coordinate 19,064 of JANVCC010000340.1, read as the reverse complement.
CCTCAGGCTCTACTCCTTCCCTCCCATCTTCCCCCTCAACACTGTGGGCAACAACAGATCTGCAGTGTTGGGGCTACAGGAGGACAGTGCTGAGCTGGAGGAGAGCTGCTCTTTCTGGGAGCACATTTGAATAGGCAGGGTTCCTCTGCACAGTCACTCTAACAACCCGGTGAGGAGACAGCAGAAAAGAAGAAACAAGAACATGCAGCACAGTAACTGATTTCCTGATCCTCATTCAACAGTCCTCCCAGATCCATAACCCTCTTCTCTGAAGCCCTCAAGGGAAAGGTTGAAGGCAGCATGTTGTCTAGCCTGGCAGTGAGACACACAACCACTTCCCAAGGGGTGTGCAGCTCTTGTGAGGACAATGGCAACATCGTTCCCTGAAGGGACACAGACCAGCAGGCTCTGCAGCCACGGGACACAAAAAACAATCATCTCACTCACAAAAGCCAGACCCAGGCTGTGTCTGGAAGTTTTTAAAACAGCTGCTGGAGACAGTTCAGACACCAATGAGCCTTCTCAGGGCACCACGACATTGACATCCTAAGCCTGTGCTGGGCAACTGTGGCCCCGGGCAGAGCTGCTGGCTTGCCGGATGGTGTACCCACCTTGGGCTCCCAGTGGGCAGGATGGCTGTGGAGCTCTTGAGCTCCTCATAGAGGTCCGCTCCATTGGCAGGGAAGGCAGAGAACTGAGCCAGGAGCACACGTCTCACTGCAACCAGCGCCTGGAGGGTGGAGAGATGTCTGGAAATTGGACTGAGAGAGCCCAGGGACAAAAAGTCTGTTGCAGAAGGTCCTCCCAGATAAGCCCATCCAAGCCATGAACCGAACAGCTCTGAGCTCCCTGGTAACGTACCAGGACTCTGGAGTCACGCTTTACCTTGTAAGACAGGGAACACTTCTGGGCAACATCCTCCAGGTCTGATGACACAAAGTCCACCACTGCAAATAACACGAGGGACAAGAAGTTGGAAGTCAAACATGGACAGACCACGAACAGCAAAGAGCGGCACCATCCCTGCTCCCAGGAACCACTCCAAGATTGAATTTCATCAGACAGATGTGCACGTTATTGGTTGAAAAATAACGGTAAACAGCAGTTCTTATAGGGAAAATGAGGATTAAAACACACGTGGCTCCAGCACACATGGGAGCTCACAGATCCCATTTAACAAGTATAAAATCATGGTTTTTCTCACTAATCCAGTTTCTCAGAGCAAGAATCTACCCCACCAAAGCACACCTTGCCCAGGGTGCCGTGTGTCTGGAGTCTGAGCATTTTTCAAAGGGAAAAACACACAAACCCTCCCAAAATACCTTCTAAAAGCCATAATTGATCATCCCTCAAAAAGCCTCTGCAAAGACCCCTGCCATGTCCTAACATTCTCCTGCTCCTACAGAGAAGTCCTGACTCGCTGTGTGCACCCAGGGGCACCCAGAAACACCCAGCAAGGAGGACACGGGAGGGACACTGCACCAACACTCCCTTCCAGGGTGCAGGACGGTGGGGGCACAAGGCCTGGAGCTGCAGCCCCCAGGCGCCAGTCAATGCCCAGCGTGCTCATGGCACAGGGTGGTGGGACACTGGAACAGGCTGCCTGGGGAGCGGGCAGAGGCCCCATCACTGGAGACACCCAAGGTCAGGCTTGAGTAGGCTCTGAGCAAGCTGGTGTAGTTAAGGGCATCCCTGCTCACTGCAGGGGCCTGCACTGGGTGACCTCTGCAGGGCTCTTCCAGCGCAGCGCGTTCACCGGTTCTGCGGCAGACGCCCTGTGCCCCTGTGCCCAGCCTCCTTCTCTCCGCCGGGCTCCAACAATGTCTGAACCTCCTCGCTGCAGTTCTGGGCTGGGACCACAGCACAGCCCCGAGCACCCAGCCCGGGCCCGCCCCGCACGGGGCACTCCCCGCCCAGCGCTGCCCCGTACCTGTCCTGATGCCGCTGGCCCTGAGAACCTGGATCATCTCCTCGGTGAGACCGGGGCAGAGCCCGGCCCGCAGGACCCCCATGGCCCCAGCAGCCCAGGGACCGGCCCGGAGAGGCGCGGAGACCTGCGGGGGAGAGGGGGGGAAGTGGGGAGAGGGGAGAGGGGGAGAGGCGGGAGGGGGAAGGCGGGAAAGAGGAGCGGGGAGAGAGGAGGCGGCCCCGCCTTGGCCCCGCCTGCCTGCCCCGGAGCTACCCGCGCTGCAAGCCGCTTCCCGCGCTGTGCGCGGGCGGGCTGGCTGGCCGGTTGGCCGCGGCGAGTGTTCGCTTTCCCTTTGCGGCCAAGCAGCCCCGAACCGGCTGCCTGAGCACCGCCCGGGCTCGACCCCTTTAGCAGAGCCCCCGAGGCAGTGAACCCCCGCCGAGCCCCGCACCGCCCCGCGCTCCCTCCGCACCCAGCGGCACCTCCCGCGCCCGCCCCTTCCTGCTTCCTGCCGCCAGCACAGCGGCCGCGCCGGGCGCGCTCCCGACGGCGGCACCGGGGCGCGCTCCCGACGGCGGCAGCGGGCTGCGGGGGAGGCGCGGGGGGGAGGGGAAGCCGCCGGCTCGCTGCCCCTCCCTGCAGCAGCTCCCCGGCCACCCGCCCGCTTCACGAGCCCCAGAGGGCGGTAAAGCAGAACAGGCTGCCCGGGCTGGCAGTGCAGCCCCCGTCCCCGGGGCGTTCAAAAGACCCGCGGGGGAGGTGCTGAGGGACACCTTTAGTGGTGCCAGGGCTGTGTTGGCAGTTGGGCTCCATCATCTTAAAGTCAGACGTTTCTATGGTTCCATAAATCCAGCTCATAAATTCTAATGAATCTATAGGTCCGGCTCTCACACGCAAAGGCACAGAGGCTCTCCCAGCTTGCCCGGCAAGAGAAGCCCTGAGGGCAGCGAGTTTGGCCCTTCCCAAATGGCGGGTGCTCACCGCAGGCCCAGAACCACAGCCTCTTCAGAGAAAGCCCCGGTGACGTCGGACCGATCCACCCAGAACCGGCAGCAGAGGAGACTGCGGGACGGGCAGTGGGCTGCAGTGACTGCCCAGACCCCTCTCCTGGGGAAGGGGCAAGTGCTGCACAAGGTGTGCACGTGGCTGAGTTCCAGGAAACGGTGACTGGGCTGCGCAGCATCAGAGGAGCAGAGATTGACAGGTGCCTTCAGAACCGAGTTCCAGCAACAGACACCACTGAGGATGAAGCACCCTTGACCCTGGTGTACCACAAACGCAGGTCTCCACCACGGCCCCCACCCTCCAACATCTCAACTGAAAACAGATCTGAAGTTTCAATGACAGTAGACACCCACGCACAAGACCCACAAGGGGCAACTGAACCAAGAGCACGCAGTGGATATCGCAGGAAGAAATGACGTGTGCTTGTAGTGGGAGACTCCCCGTTAAAGGGCACAGAAGCACCAACCTGACGGGGAGTCACATGAGGTGTGCTGCCTTCCTGGAGCTAAGATACACCATGTTACTGAGAGGGTACCACAACTTGTTAACACCACGGACTACTATGCACTCTTTCATGTCAGCATGAACAACACCGTAAGCCCAAACTTGGGCAGAATCAAAAAATACTATAAGGTCCCTGGGGAGAAAGTGAAGAATTCTGGTGCCCAAGTTATCTTCCATATCACCAGTTCTAGGGTTGGGGTAAGACAGGAATAGACGCATAGTGCAGACCAGCTTCTGGCTACACGGCTGGTGTCTCCATGAGGCTGTTGGCTTTTACGATAACGGCCCTTCTGTGAGGACTACAGCCTGCTAGGAAGGGGTGGAATCCACCTGTCTAAAAGAGGAAGGGGAATCTTTGGCAGCAGGCTGGACAACTTGGTAAGGAGGGCTTTGAACTGTAGGACTCAGGGGTAGGGATCCAAAATGGCAATGCCCACGCCACCATCACCACTACAATCAATTGGGGAATAAATCAGGCCAACCAGAATAGTGTAACGTGTGCCTCAGCTCTCTCCCGATGCTAACGCACGCAGTCTGGGAAACAAACAGGAGGAACTGGAGCTCTGAGCCCAGTCAGAAAGTTATGATACAATAGGACTAACAGAAATATGGTGGGACAACTCCCACAACGGAGGGGTTGTGATAGATGGCTATAGGCTATTCATACAGACAGGCAGGGTAGAAGAGGAGGATAGTCACACTCAAGGAGAACCTTGAATATATAAAAGTCAACTATGGTAACTGTGGAAGCCCTATTGAACGCCTCTGGGTCAAAACCAGGGGGGTTGTCTCCAAGACAGCCCTTACAGTAGGCATCTGTTACCAACCCCCAAACCAAGACAATGCTACCAATGAAGCAATACTTGGGTCAGTTAAGCTTCAGGTCAACAAAACCAGGTTCTTATGGGAAACTGTAACTACCCAGACATTTGCTGGAAGAACAACACAGCAGTTCACCTGTCATCCATCAGGTTCCTGGGATGTTTAGAGGACTCCTTCCTCATACAAATGTTAGATGTGCCAAGTGGGAGTGGGGCTCTGCTGGACTTGCTGCTCACTAAGCAAGAAAGCCTGCTCTGTAATATCTCAGTTAGTGAAGTGGCAGCCTTGGCTGCAGGGATCACAACATTGCGGAGTTTGGGATACTGATGAGAATGCTAAAGGTCAGTTCCAAGACAAAGGTTTTAGAAGAGAAAACTTCAGCTCGCTCAGGACTCAGCTTGAAGGTATCTCGTGGGAAGATGCCATGAAGGATAAAGGACCTGGTGAGTGCTGGGAGTTTTTCAAGAACACTCTCCTAGATACACAAAACCAGTTTATTCCTTCTAAAGGCAAAGGAAGTAGGTGGAAGAAGAGACCCTTAACTGCGAGCTTCTGGGTCTGCTCAGAACCAAAAGGAAAACATACCAGAGATGGAAAAGTGGAACATTACCTGTTGAAAATGTCAAGGGTGTGCAGAGAGGGAGTTGGGAAAGCAAAAGCTCAGCTTGAACTGAAATTGGCCAGAGATGTCAGAAACTTCAAGAATGGTTTCTTCAGATACTTAACAACAAACAGAAACAGAACGAGAATATTGGCCCGCTATTAAACAGGAGAGGTGAACTACTCCCTGGCAATGCTGGACAGGCAGAGGTCCTCAACACCTCCTTCACTGCTGTCTTTACCAGCACTGTTAGGTCCCAGGTCATGGGAACAAACATCCTGACTGATGCACAGACCCACCATCAGTGAAGCAGGAGGTGGTCTGTCAACTATCACGGGAGTTTGACCCATAAAAAGCCATCAGCCCCGACGCTGTGAAGAGAGATGGCTGCTGGAGTTGTGAGGCTGCTCTCTGTAATCTTTGAGAAGCTGTGGAGACTGGGAGGTGTGCCCGAAGACTGGAAGAAGGCCAAAGTCACCCCTATCTACAAGAAGGGTTCCAAGGAGGAAGCAGGTCATTATAGACCCGTTAGCCTCACTTCAATCCCTGGGAAGGTTATGGTGCAGATCCTCCTGGGGACTATCACAAGGATCATCAGAGGACTGGAAGACCTGCCATATGAAGAAAGCTGAGAAAACTGAGTTTGTTCAGCCTTGAGAAGGCTTAGGGGAGACCTTATTACCATGTACCAATACATGAAAGGTGGCTACCAAGAAAATGGAGACTCCCTTTTTACAGGAAGTCACATGGACAAGTCACATGGAAAAGACAAGGGGTGATGGGTGCAAGTTACTCCTGGGGAGATTCCAATTGGACTCCAGAAGAAAATTTTTCATCATGAGAGCAATTAGACATTGGAATCATCTCCCAAGGGAAGTGGTGGATTCCCCTACACTGGACAGTTTTAAGACTTGGCTTGAGAGGGTACTGGGCCAGCTCTTTTCTTTTTTTTTTCCCCTTTTAAGGTTGGACCAGATGATCCTTGAGGTCCCTTCCAACCTGGTATTCCATGAGTCCATGATTCTATGATTGAAATGACCAGTAGCACAGGTTCCACCAATGCCACAGCTGCCAGGTTCTGTAAGTAAGTAACACAACCAGAGCCTGGGCTGGCTGGTTTTGGGTGGCAGATGCTGCTGTTAGGGAAGACTGGGGAGAATCAAGCAAGCTAGTCTGAAAATTAAGACGTTCTAAAGAAGTCAGAGATAGAGGTGAGATTCCTCCAGTCTTTTCTCACAGAGCTCTGCATAGGGCTTGTATCACTTTTAGAAGCATAACGTGTGTTGAGAGCTGGGCTCTGCTGCTGGTGTGGCCGGGCAGAGCCATGGTCCTCTGCAGAGCTGGGGTGGTCTGAGTGCTTGCTGGGAGAGCAGCTGACATGAATAGGAATAAAACCTTTTACGTAGAAGTTCTTAAATTACTTCAGAGATGAACCCGAGCTCTATACAAACAGTTTAACTGCCTTAACTTTGCATTTGGGGTCGGGAGCAGCTCTGAAAGGGATTACATGCAGATTTACCCCAAGACAAAAGGTCTCTAGTGTTGGAGGAAAGCTCAAGCCCTGGTTGCTGAGCACAGCTACTTCTGCAACCCTTCTGTTGCTCTAGAGATGATGGAGCTCATCCTGGGATTTTTTGGAAGGAAATTTCACCATGGACCTTGCCAGCTCTTTGCAAGGTCCTGGATTAGAAGGTGGCTTGGAGCCATGAGGTAGGGTGGGATCCCAAGACTGCGTTTGGCAGGACTCACCAGCCACTGCTTGCGGTTGGGGTTGCAGGGTGGAAAATGAAGGTGCATGGGGGTGTCTTGGCTGCCCTGCAGGCAGGGAGAGCTCTGTCCCAGAAAGGGGCTTGCTCAATAGGCATTCTGGGGGCTGCTCCCCTCCCAGGCTGTCTGGGACTTCAATTTACCCAGGAAAAGGTGGGTTTTTTTCTTTCTCAGCTGAGGCCTGGAGAGGGTCCTCTACACCTGCTGCTGAGCCCACCTTGCCAGCCCTTCCAGGGGCTATCCCAGAACGCACTATCCCATCTGCTCCAGCTGCAGGAAAGCTCAGGGATAAGGTCACTCTCAGGGCCAGCATCCCTGTCCTGGGCAGCTGCTCGCTCTTCTTACCTGCTAGCACGGGGTGATCACCCACACCCTGTCCCAAGCACGAAGAGCGAGGGGAGATCAAGACACTCTTAGCTCTGCCTTGAACATCAGCAGCATCAAACACAGTTTTATTTTGTAACATGGTTTACATGAAGTCCCTGCAGTGCTGCTCTCGTCCAAAACATGGATTTGTTGCCCGGTGTGCGGTAAGCCCAGTTCTCACACGCTCAGGAGAGACACAGCTGATTTATTCCAGAGTCATACAAGGCTGCGGGCTCGGTGGCTTCCACAAATCCAGCGCACTCAATAGGACTTTCCATGCTATATTTCTATGCAAAAACTTGTAAAGTTAGTGATTTTTCAAGCCCATTCTCTTTATAACGATTGGTTAGTAATTTACATACAATTATAATACTGCTGACTCAATATCCCTCATTCTGAGGGAAAGGGTCTTCACCTGTTGCAAAGGTCTTATGGGTGTGATTTTTAGTGTTGTATTGAGGGTAGTTTAGCTAAGGATACATGGGCCCTGAGTTCTGCTGAGCTGGCCATATACAATTGAATAGTCTTCTTCAAGGCCTAATTGCTCCAGGATGTCCTTGTTAAAGGATCCTAAATGTTTGTTCCTCTGTTTAACATCTTGCCCTAATACAAGCTGTGTTTTAGGGTTAGTCTTCAACAACTCCCCCCTTTGGGACTCATATAAATGTATTTTATATTACTCTCAGTTTAGAAGTCCCTAGGAGATTGTAAGTACATCTGAAAAGACATTGAAAAATTACATATATACATGCAAAGGCTAGTAAGGCTGCTATCAATAGCATCAGCAATTTCTTAACCCACAAACTCAAGTTAGGGAACCAGGGCATCAGCCATCTCCATGTTTCTTCAAATCCAAGAGAGGTATCATCCTTCTGTACCTCCCATAAAGTTCTGGCTTGTTTCCAAATTTCATTCAAGTCAGTAGAAATGCTCCTGCTCCCCTCCGTGTCTACACAGCAGCCGGTTGTTAATCACCGTGCCACTCCTCCCAGGGAGGCCGGCCAGACCTAGAGCCATTCTGGTTTGGGAGGTTGGCTGCAGAAAGAGCTCGTACCCAGCAACTTCTTCAGTTAACTATTTTCAGAGATTTTTTCAGTCATTCCCAAGCGAAGTTTATGATCCCAGGAATCAAAGCGTCTCTCCCAGTTCCCTTTGATTGCCTGACTCACATAAACCAGAAAAACTAACGACCAGATTTCTCCCATTATCAGGGTTTAGAAAAGCAGTATATCTGTGTAGATACCATGGAAACAGGACTAATATTATTCCTATCAAACAATACAAGAAAATGTCTCCCTGTGTACAACCTAAATGCAAAGCTGGTTCAGTATCAGTCCAAGTGCAGTTCATTTATCGCTGCGTATGTTGAGTTTCAGAGGTAGAACTTGTTCAGCTCTCCAGGTCTCTGGAGGGGCCGCCTCTGTTCGGCTGCAGGGGGTTCAGGAATCAATTCCTCAAAGTTTCTCAGCAGTTTGTTGTCAGTAGCACAAGATAAAGTCCCTTCCGCTTTTCTGCCAGCAGCTCCTCTTTCCAGGTTCACAGCTACCCCTGGTCTCCCGGCTGAAATGGGTGGACCAACCGGAGCTCTCAGCTGAACGTACCTATGGAGGGAAGCTAGAACTGCTGCCGTGGGCAAGAGAGAATTGCTCAAAACCTGCTTGCCCTTTTAGAAGCGTTCGGGTTTCTCCTGCTGTTAAATTTCCAGTGTGTTTCCCACACAAAATTTCAAACAGGCTGACTTTTTCTCTAACCCCGGGGATGTGGGGGACCTCGGCGGGACCGAGGGTTTCAAGCAATACTCTGACCTTGGAAGGATTACAGTGTTCCTGTGGGAGAACAAGGAGAAACAGAGGAACGGGCAGTGTAAGCGAGTCTGAGGAAGCGCTAATCGCAGAGTGAAGCCTGTGTGCTACCTTGCGGGTAGGAGGTAAGTTCTGTAAACACCAACCAATAATAAGTGAGAAAAACAGCTCTGGACCAATGAAGCAAAGACACATCTGTCCATGTCTGAGCGAGGACGGGTATAAATATAGTGGGATAGAGCAATAAATGTGCCTTTGTGCCTTTTGGGCTTATTTGCACTCACGGCATCAGTGTCTAATGCTGTTTGTCCGTCTCAACAGCAACACGGGGGTTATTCTGATTCTCAGTAATGCTAAAGGCAAAGCCTCTATCCACTTCATCTGGGTTTCCTGACACGGTTTTCCAATCTACCTCTTTACTGTGTGATTCATCCTTCCTACTTTTCCATTGCTCTCATTCACTTGGTGGGCCAGGCCAGGATTTTGACAGTGGCTGCCCTGTGGAGCTGCCTTTGTCCAGGGGCCTTTTGCGGGGACAGAGCTCTCTGCCAGCACCCACATCTGGGCACCCATTGATTTTATGGATGCCCAGCCCCAGATCTGGGTTCTGCAGGGTCCCGAAGCCCAACCCACCACTGCCATCAGCAGATGCTGACCTCTCCCTTACCCCAACGAGCCCTCCCCAGAACAAAGCTCTCCCAGATCCCATCCTTCCAAGGGAGTGATGATGTCCTGGAGCAATGTCCCTATGTCCCTGGCTCTACCCTGGGGGCAGTTTTCCAGGCAGGAATCCCTTCTCCTGCAGGTGCCCAGCGAGCTCTGCCCCCAGACAGCCATCACTCACGTGTCTATTCAGGTGGCCCAGGAGAAGCTCTAGACCAAAATCTATGACTCTGTGAACATGTACAACGTGCTGCAGTAGCAGCAGCCAGGCCCAGCCCCAGCTGCAGCTGCTGACATGGATGATGAACAGACCCAGGTGCAGGTACCCAGGTACCCAGGACCCCTTCCTGGGGTGGCAGCACCCACAGGGCACTTTAATCCCGGCACCCCCCGCGCCCGCCCTGCCCGCACATGGCTCCCCGACCGGCTCGGCTCGGCTCGGCTCCGCCCGGTGCCGCAGCCCCCGGCAACGCGAAGCGTCCCAGCCCTGCCCGAGCAGGAGGCGTCTCCTCCGGCGGGTCCCGGGACATCCCCGCTGGGCTCAGCCGAAGTCCCCTCGCTGGGCAGCCGCTGGCAGAACAACGGAACCCTGAGGGGCGCGGGCCAGGGACTCGGCGACAGCGAGCGGCCCTTCCCGGGAAAGAGGAGCCGGCAGCGGCCGTCCCGGGGCTGATGTCCCACGGCCACCGGGGTGGAAAAGGTGCCCGGGTGCCGGCCCCAAACGCGCTCCCCCGCGGGAGCTGCCGGAGCCAGCGGGCCCTGCCCGGGGACGCCCGGCTGGCCCCAGCCTCGGGGCGCGGGGCATCTCCCGTAGGAGACTTTTCCGCTGCTGGGGGCGGCGTGGGGACCGTTCTCCCGGGGACAGCCCACGCCACGGGCTTGCCGCCCCGAGGGGGCTCCCTGCAGAGCCGGGCCCGTCCGTCCCTTCGCTCTGCTCTGGGGCCCTGGCCCGGGGAAATTCCTCCCGAGGCGCAGGGTGTGTGCAGAGAGAGAGCGCCCGGCTCCCGAGGGCTGCGCTGCTTTGTGCGAGCGGCTGCTTCGCAGCAGTTTGTAAGAAAAGCGCTGCGGGCGGGGGCGCGGGCAGGGGGGCTGCGGGCGGGGGGAGGCAGCCGGGACAGGGGCAGGGAGCGGGCGGAGGGGAACGGAGCCGGGAGGGCGGGACGGAGCCCGGGCAGGGGGAGGGAAGCGGGGCGGGGGCCGGGGTCAGAGCAGGGGCGGCAGGAGGGAGCCGAGATGGGGGTCAGGGCGTGGGGGACGGAGGCCGGGCGGGGGGACGGGTGCGGTCCCGCATCGCCGCGGGGCTCCTGCCGCCGCAGCCGAGCTGTGCGCGGGAGCGGGTCGGGGCATCGGATCCTCTGCCGTCGGAGGCGGAGCAGCGGGCACGGGGCCGATCTGCTGCCGGGCAAGATGGCTGGGAGCCTCGCCTCGCCTGACGGGGAGCGGTAAGGGGGCAGCCGGGGTGCGGGAGCAGGAGGGCTGCGGGCTGTCCCAGCCGGCCCCGGCTTGTGCGGGGCAGCAGAGCCCGGGGCACCCAATGCTGGAGGTCCTGGGGGCTCCCCTGCCAACAGGGCCCGGGGCAGAGAGGCGAGGGACGCGGGGCAGAGCTGGACCCTGCTCCTGCAGCAGCAGGGAATGGGGCGCAGGCCAGAAATGGCCCCGAGGTGCCCTGGCCAGAGTCCGTGCTTGATGCTGCAGAGGAAGGCAAGAAACCCTGGAAACCTGTGCCCAGGGAAAAAATGCCTTCCTCACCCCAGAACTGGCGCTCGACTGTTCCCTGAGCATGTGCGCAAGACCTGCCAGCTGCACCCTGGGGCTGCCTGGCTTGCAGGGACCCCAGGAGTAGCAGAGCCCTTCCCTCCTTCCCCTGGAGGCACCTCAGAGACCTCCACGCATGGACACAGCTTAGAGTAGCAGCTCCAGACTCCTCCAGGGATGACTGTTAATTTTGGAAGAACGTGTCTTCACCCCAGTCCATGAAAGCATCCTCACAGTGTCTGGCTGATCTCTTCTGTCTTGCATTCACAGGACAGGAAACGCAGTGAAGCAGCGGCAGACTCCTCCAGGGCAGATCCTGACGTGCGGAAAACAAACTCTCCAACCCGTGAAAGGTTATAAAGCAGGGATGTTTATTACGGTGCCGGGTGCAAGGGGGATCGTTCCTCCTAAGTTGCACACCCGAGTGTCCATCAAGCAGATATTTATTACATGAAAGTATGCATATTTAGCAGAGTTAGCTGCATATTCATTATACAGGGTGGGATTATTATAATCAGTTCCGGGGACTCATTATCAGGGGTCTCCTCCCCTTGGCACTTGCGCAATGCTGTCTGGTGGTCGTGGGCCGGGGTCTTCGGGGGTCTTTGGGAGGAAGGCTGCCAGTCTTCCTCGCAGTGTATTTTTCACCTTTTGTCTCAAAATGCAGAGTTGTGATGAATCGGAGATCACAGGACTGGTGGGAGGCTCTTCCTTACTCTTCCCTGTCCTGGGGTCAGTTTCCCTTATCTACAAGCCATGCAAGATGAGCTCAGGGCCGTAAAGCTGTCAAGCCTCAAGGCTTCAAGGTCTTGGCTCCTCTTTATCTTAGGAGGCCCCAGGATAACAAGGGCTGCCCAACTTGCTTCATTATCTTTTAAGCAGAACACTGTCCCCCCTCACGTCAATACCCAGGATGATTTTTCCCATTTCAGAGGAAACATTCTCTTTGGCGATTCCTCGGAGACATCTCCAGCATGTCTCCTGCAATGAATTCTCCTGTGCTTTGGACACAATGTCTCCTCGGTAGAAGCTGCAGACTCCTCCAGGGTAGGTACCCAAGATGATTTTTCCCTTTTGGAAGAAAATTTCCCTTGGGGGATTCAGCCAGCTCTCCTGCCAAATATCTTCTGGGATAACTTCTCCTGTGCTTCAGGTACCAGAGGTCCCGCATAGAAGCCCCAGACTCCTCCACGGGAGCTACCCGGGATGATTTTTCCCTTTAGGAGGAAACTTTCTTTTCAGGGATTCACCAGAGACACCTCCCATTTGTCTTCTGCATTGACTTCTGCTGTGCTTTGGGTACCATGTCTCCTGGGTGGCAGCCCCACGCTCCTCCAGGGCAGATACCCAGGATGATTTTTCCCTCTTGGAGGAATCTCGCTCCTCTGCAACTTGTCCTAGACTCCTTCACACATTTGCTGGCGTCCTCTGTGACGCGGGCAAGGAACCTGAACCATGATGATGCAGTCCCAGACTCTTCCAGGACAGATGACCGGCATAATTTTTCCCATTTGGAGCCACCTCTCTTCTCTGTATTCCATCCAAGATGCCTCAAGTTACTCCTGGTGTCTTCTGACCCCTCCATCGAGGGACGTGCCATCTGGGGTAGCAGCCCCAGACCCCTCCGGGGCACCTACCCGCCATGACGTTTCCATTTTGAGCATCCTCTCTTCTCCGTAATCATCCAAGACTTGTCAGGGTCCCTCCTGGAGTCTTCTATCCTGAATTCCAGGAACCCAAGAAACTGGGAATCAGCCCCAGACTACTCCAGGGCAGCTACCCAGGCTGATTTTACGCTTTGGATCAACCTCTCTTCTCCCTAATCCAACCAGGACTCCTAAGGATACCTCCGGGTGTCTTCTGACCTGCTCTTCAAGGGTCCTGACATCCAGGGTAGCAGCCCCAGACTCCTCCAGCGGAACTACCCAAGATGATTTTTCCCCCTTGGAGCCACCTCTCTTCTC